>AWOL01S0012628.1:0-14425 GCA_000715115.1 Nicotiana otophora
TAGTTTCTAACACTTCAAACCGTTCGTCATTCGGACATTCATACAAGAAGTTATGATCAAATAGCCAAAGGCTAGCCTGTAGCTGGCGAGGCCGAGGCCAAGCTAAAGCGAGCTAAGACCAGGATTTAGCCTGGCGAGGCCAGGTCTGTAGCCCGGTCCAGAATTTTGGAGTATTCATTTTCATATGTTTTAAACTCAACCCTATTCCGTTAAAACACCTACCTTGGACCATTTTAAACACATTTTTCTGATATTTTGAGAGTGATAGAGAGAGTCGTAGAGGGAGAAGTGAATATTCATCAAAATTTCTATTCAACTCTCACTTAAAACCTTGAAGATTATCAAGAGGGGAACCTAGGTCTTCTTCCTAAGAGATTGAAGTTGCTAGAATTTCCAGAACGTTGTAGTAATTTAAGGAAAGCTCAAAGCAAGGTATGTTGGCTAAACTTTCTCTCTTGGAATCGAATTCCATGATGTTCCCGTAAGTTCCAAGTATGTTTGTCTCAAGTTCCTTATTCTATGTTCCGAGTTGTTCCCAATAAATTCGATTGTCCCGAATAAGCAAAGTGATGAGAATTGTGTGATCAAAACTTGTCCCGAAAGTTCATATCATATTATGTTACCCTTTGGGAATGTGTTCAAGAATGATATGTGTATTAAAATGCTATATCTTTGAGTCGTGTTCCAAATGAAGGTTATGACGCCATATTGTGTGAGGAAATCTTAATATTCCTAAGACTTTTAATTGCTCATATGTGTACCTAAAATATTGATTTGTGAATGTCTTATTGTTGATAATCTATAAAGATGGTTGGAAGTGAAATAAGTGAATTAGGAATATAGAGTGTGGCCAACATGCCAAGAATTTAAGTTATGATTGTGACTAGTAGTGCAAATGATTTGAGAGGATGTGATAAGGAATATGAAATGAGACCCGACTCAATTGTTTAAAAAGGACTTCGAAAATAGAATTTCCTAAAAGCTTTTGGACTCAATTCATGCCCATAAGTGGATGCTTTAGCTAATGCTTTGCTTTATAAATATATTCAGGGTGATTTGAGCTCTATATACTCATGTGTTGAAATTGTACATTGTCATTTCTAGGGAAGAGTATTGCAAGAATAAATGGTGTATTGATTGTTTATGATTTTGATGTGTGTTTCAATTGCTGGTTAGTATGCCTCATTCTTTGGGAAGAAACCATGTGTGTTTGAAGTTTCCATTTCAAATGAATTTGAAGTATATGATTTCCGAAATATTCTACATGTTGATATTTGATGGTGATATTTGAAATGGAAAGGGGTGAAAGTGTGGAATATGAAATACGGTCATTGTTCCATGAAAAAAGAATACTTCATAGCCTCAGGAAGATAAGCACAGACATCTCTGTACCGATCCTCCAGACTCTACTAAGCTTGCTCGTGAATCGTGAGACCTAGGCAACCTAGTGCTCTGATACCAACTTGTCACGATCCGGAATTCCCATCGTCGGGACCGTGATGGCGCCTAACATTTCACTTGTTAGGCAATCCAACGTTAGAGAATCATTAAATCATTTCTTATTCCATTCAGTAAATAACCACAATTAGCTAAGATGAAATATAGTGAGTGAGAAATAATATAAAAATTGTATTTAATTACTACCACCCGGATCTGGAGTCACAATCCGCGAGCATTCTAGAATTCACTATAAATAATAGTCTGAGAGAGATACAACTATTTGAATGAGGGAAACAGTAAAATAGAAAAGATAGACGGGGACTTCAAGGTTTGTGAATGCCGACAGATCTACCTTGAGTCTCCGGATAGCGGGTTCAACAGCAAAAACTCTCTATTAACCTCAGCTCGTACCAAAATCTGCACGGAAAGTTCAGAGTGCAGTATTAGTACAACTGACCCCATGTACCGGTAAGTGTCGAGCCTAACCTCGACGAAGTAGTGGCGAGGCTAAGGCAAGGCACCTACAAATCAACCTATATAATTTAACAGTGTATATACAAATAACAGTAATGAAGAGCTAGACAGAAAATATCGAGAGAAGGAAATATGCTGGGGGAAAATACGAGATAAAGAACTACAGTAGAATGATAACTGGAACAACCAATGTACTATGAATCAACAAGAACACAAATACAATAAAGGAAAAATTGCATGGCATCATCCTTCGTGCTTTTACTCTCAATCTCACCATAAATCAATAGAAATGACATGACATCACCCTTCGTGCTTTTACTCTCAATCTCACCATAAATCAATAGAAATGACATGACATCACCCTTCATGCATTAACTCTCATATCATGGCACGACATCACCCTTCAAGAATTAACACTCACAATGTGGAATGACATCACCCTTCGTGCTTTTACACTCACAATATGGCACGACATCACCCTTCGTGCTTTTACACTCACAATATGGCACGACATCACCATTCGTGCAGTAACATTCACAATATGGCACGACATCACCCTTCGTGCATTGACACTCACAATATGGCACGACATCACCCTTCGTGCATTGACACTCACAATATGGCACGACATCACCCTTCGTGCATTTACACTCACAATATGGCACGACATCACCCTTCGTGTATTAACACTCTCTCTTACCATAATTCAATGCGTAAATAACAATAGGGAGATGGAATAACAAGTACAAGCCTTACTTCAATATTTGGTTCCACAATATCAATCTCAACTTTGAAATAAATACTCAATTATCACCAGAAAATCCTTAAACATGATAAGAGCGATCAATTTAACAACACTAGTATAAACACGTAGCAAATAGGCATAGGAAAGAGACAATATAAGAAAAACGGGAGAAATAGGGAAAACGGGTAAATTAGCGGCGCATAAGTACTCGTCACCTCACATATACACCACTCACATGAATTTCACATAATAAATAGTCCGAGGTTCCTAATTCCCTCAAGTCAAAGTTAGACACAACACTTACCTCGTTCCGAAGGCCACTTAATACCCAATCACAACTTTACCTCTAGAATCCACCTCCAAACCACTCGTATCTATTCAAAAACTACTCAATAATATCAGATATTGCTAAAGGAATCAATTACATTGCATAAATTTTGATATCCCAAATTTTCCTCCAAAAGGTCAAAATCGACCTCGAGCCCGCTTGGTCAAAACCCGAGGTTCGGACCAAAATCTATTTACCCATTCACCCCAGAGCCTGGATATATAATTGGTTTTGGAATTTGACCTCAAATTAAGGTCTAAATCCCCAAATTTCCGAAATCCCTAGTTTCTACCCAAACCCCTAATTCTACCATGAAAACTCTAGATTATTTTATTAAATCTTGTAAAATGTAGTGAAAGATTGAAATAAACTAGTTTAGAATCACTCACCTATGATTTGGGGAAGAAATGGTCTTTGGAAAATCGCCTCTTGTGTTTTAGGTTTTGAAAAATTGGGAAATGAATCAAACATCCCTTCCAAAAGTCATTTTGATCAGCTGCAAATGTCGCATTTGCGACTTTAGCTTCGCAATTGTGAAGCTCGCAAATGCGAAGCCCTTCACACTTCTACTGCCTTCGCAAATGCGAAGCAAGGTTCACAAATGCGAACTCTGGATGACCGCAAATGCGACACAAACGTCGCAAATGCGAAGACTACCTTCCCCAGACCAACATTGCAAATGCGAAGGTTATTTCGAAATTGCGAAACCTGCGTGGCCCAGCTTCTCTTCGCATTTGCGATGAGAAGCTTGCAAATGCAAAACTTTTGATTGTCGCAATTGCGATGCCTGATCTCGTAAATGCGAGATCAGAGGCCTGCAACAAGATCAGTTACACCAGCAATTTCACCAAGTCAAAGTTTCGCTCCATAGCCTATCCGAAACTCACCCGAGCCCTCGGGGCTCCAAACCAAACATGCTCACAAGTCTAAAAATATCATGCGAACTTGCTCGCTCGATCGAATCGCCAAAATAACACCTAGAATTATGAATTGAACACCAAATCGAATAAAATTTTCAAGAACGCTTTAAAATTTCTATTTTCTCAACTGGACGTCCGAATCACGTCAAACCAACTCTGTTTCTCACCAAATTTCACAGACAAGTCTTAAATATTATAATGAAACTGTACCGGGCTCTGAAACCAAAATACGGACCCGATATTAACAATGCCAAACATCGATCACTTCTTAAAAACTAATAAATTTTCAGACTTTAAATTTTAATCAAAAATTCATAACTTGAGCTAAGAACCTCCGAATTCGATTCCGGGCATACAGCCAGGTCCCATAATTCGATACGGACCTACCAGGACCGTGAAAACACAGATCCAGGCCTGTTTACCAAAANCCGAGCATACGCCCAGGCCCCATATTTCAATACGGACTCACTGGGACAGTCAAAACATGGATCCGGGCCTATTTACCAAAAATGTTGATAGAAGTCAACTCAACTGAAGTTTAGGCAAATATTCTTATTTTTATCAATTTTTAACATTTAAGCCTTCCGGGTCAATACCCGGTTTGTGCACGCAAATTGAGGAGGGTAAAAAAATGAGATTTTTAAGGCTTAAGAGAGCAAAATCAAGTTCTACAACATAAGATGACCTTGTGGGTCATCACAGCAGCGAACCCCGGTTATCTCTACCGGCTTAGGGATGAGCCTGAAGAAGATGACATCTTCGTCGCCCATGGATTGATCCCCACTAGGGAGCAGGTGATGATCGAGAAATGGGTCCATGCGGCCGATCCTATTCAGGCTCGAGAACTTGAGAGGGAGATGGAGGTTGTGACTTCCCAGGAAGCCGGTCTCGTTCCGAAGGAGGCAAGCAGTGTCACTGACATCATAGAAACACCCTCTTATACCGAGTCCATGCTTGAAGAGGCTCAAGCGGGCAAAGAAAAGTCAAGTGAGGGAGTACAAGGTTCAGATGATCCCATCAACTCTTTTTGCGATGGTATGGACATGTCCATATTGGAGGACTTCTCTGGGCTGGGCCACCTGGATATCCAGAAGAAGGACGTGCCCTCGGGAGCTGGCGAGCCGAGTTCGAGCCCTAACCAAGTAAAGCAATTTCCCGTACTGAGCGTAGATATTGGGCATGAGAGAACGATCGTTCTTTCAATCCTGGCGGATGCTCGGGTCCTATCTGCTCTGGTAGGAGTAGTCAGCTACCTCCGATGCTTGGTGACCGAGGAGGAATAACTCATATGCTCACCCCACTTGACTCCACTATACCCATAGTGCGGAGGATACGATGGTACTCCTTAAAAACACCATGTGCATCCTCTGAAGCTAAGCCGTTAAAACTAGGATTGTGGTACTTCTTAAACATCGCAAGTCTAAGTTGATCGTCCTCAGATGCTGCTTCCCTAATTGCGGGCTAAACTGGGGCAACAGGTTATGCTGGCATGACACCTGGAACCTGACTTACGTGGACTCGCGGCTCTGGAGTACGGGCGGGGGGAGTCTGAGCTCCTCAGCCAATCTGCAAAGTAGCTGGTGCAACGAAGATCAATCCCGCCTGAGCCAATGTACCAAACATGCTCAGAAACTGTGCTAAAGCCTCCTGAAGTCTGGGGGTAACAACAGGCACCTACGGTGCCTACCCCCATTTGAAGCTACTGGCGGCTCCTTAACTGCTGCTCTGGCAGTTGCTCTAGCTGCGGTGTGTGCCCCTCATCGGCCTCTACCTCAGCACCAGCCTCTCGCGGCTCTAGCAGGAGGCGCAGGTGTCTGCTCAGCTAATTCGGTAGCACGTGTCCTCACCATTTGTGAGAGAATGGAGATGCAAAGGTTCAAACTTCGAAATCAACAAATTCACATAGGAATAAAAGAAATGAAATTGTCCTAATAGTTCCATAGTCTCTCGAAGATAAGTACAAACGTCTCCATACTGATCCACAAAACTCTACTAAACTCGCTTATGACTCACAACACCTATGAACCTAGAGCTCTGATACCAACTTGTCACGACCCCAATTTCTCTCTGTAGGATGTCATGATGGAACCTAGTCTTCAGGACTAGGTAAGCCTAACACTTACTGAATTAATGGTAAAGTTTAACCAACAACTATTAAATACGAGCATAAAGTTCAATACAAAGCCAACAATCCCAAAACAGGTAGTACAAGTCATAAGCTCTACTGAGTTCACTAAAAAATCTTTAAGTACAACTGTTTCGGAATAGAAATAAACAGTACAAGTACAAAATCAGAAGGTGACTCTAGAGCCTGCGAACGTGACAACAAGTATACCTTGAGTCTCCACAGCAAAACCCGAACAACTAACTAGTGATCAACCAACTCCGAAGTACTTGGATTTCCACAAAAATGTGAAGAAAGCATAGCATGAGTACACCACAACGGTACCCAGTAAGTATCAAGACTAACCTTTGTGGAGTAGTGACGAGGGACAGTCAAGACACCTACTAGAGTTAATAACCTGTACAAGTATGAATGTGAAACTAACATGGAAACAATGTCAATATAAAGTTAAGCATAGTAAAGATAGCAAAACAATACTCACAATAGGATACTAGAAACAACAATGAGCAACAGGGAACAAACAGGTAATAATATCGTAGAGTAAGCTGAACACAGTTTTAGTCCGGTGAACCAGGTAAGGAAAACAAGTAGCAACTCAATAATAGCATCCGCTTTCACACAAGATTTGCTTAAGAATTTCCCTAAGGTAATTCATATCATAGTCACAATTCACGGGCGCCAATTCATGAACCCTAATCACTTGGTATCTTGTGCCACATTATAATTTATATGTGTGCGGACAACTCACGAGCTGCATGGACAACTTATGTGCCAATACCATTAATGCCTCATATCCGCACGGACAATTCTCATGTTAAGGGAGTGACAATATCTCATATCCGCACGGATAACTCACGTGCCTACAAATACAATGACGCATGACTACACAGACAACTCACGTGCCAATAGAATAACTCTCACATAGAAGGTAAGTAAACGAGAGTTCATGTAAATGGTCAATAACATCAGGATTCATCTTCTTAAACCGATATGGGTGATTAATTACGTGTATGGTTGTGCAAGTGTTCTATCACAACTCAAGTCAACAAGTAAGAGTGGAGACAACGAAGGGCACATAGGAAATAACACAAAAAAATGTAAAATGTACAACTCACATAAGGTAGGTATACCACTACACAAATATCATCAATAACAATGCCCCCATGCCATCACAAATCATCCCCGACATAGCCCACCTTGTCTCGCCGCATATACATAATAATATTATTCCCTCCCTGTCTCTCCACATGCGCAAGCCCACATATACAGCCCTCTTGTCACGACGCATGTGCAAATATCAATAATAACAATAGCACGGGAAACTCACGTGCGAACACCCCGACAATGCTCTTAACAATACCACGTGTGCCAAAACATAACAACACAATATACTGACTTTTACCACATGTGCCCATGTGCCATAACATTTCCTCAAAACAATTCCAATACCACACCACTCATATCCCTCGGCTCAAAAACACTAAGTACAACAAAAGTAACAACAATAACATGAGAGTACGATAAGTGAATCAACACCAGAATTTACATAACACAAAGAAACGAAAGAACGAGCTCATAATGAAAGGCACAACAAATAATAATGGTTTTGAACATGAATAACTCAACAAGGGGAGTGATAATGTGTAACGACTATATCCAATAAGAGCAACTCAACAATTAAATGGATGACATGTAACAATGTTTCCAAATAAGCATGACTCGACAATAAGAGAGATATAAGGTAACAATGATTCCAAATAAGGATAAGTCAACAATTGAAGGAATGACAGAAACTTCAACTACGGTTAAGTAACCATGGAAAGAGACAACATGGCAATAAAAGATGCAACAACTTCAATTAAGGCACATAAGAGTTTATTTGGCAACAAGGGTAGAATGTAAATCAATCAACTCCAAATAAGGCACGTAGGGTGAATTTAGAAAATTGAGGATTTAACATGATAAGACAACTTCATTTTTAATTAACATAAGAACCTAAGAGTCTAACACAGTCAAATTTCCATAAATAAGCCCGAGTACGTACTCGTCACCTCGCGTACACGACCTTCACATGATACAAATAGCACACAAACTACTCAAATCCTAAGGGGTAGTTTCCCCCACACAAAGTTAAGAAAGATAATGACCTTAAAGAAACTAAACCGATACTCTAAAATGACCTTCTTGTGTGAAACAACCTACGAACGACTAAAATCTAGCCAAAATAATTTAATATCATAAATAAAAACCATAGGAAACAATTCCGGATAATATAGCTTCGATATTTAATAAAAACTAAAAGTCAACCCGGGGACCGCACCTCGAAACCCGACAAAATTCACAAAATTTAGCCTAAGAAGTTTCATAAATTTTACCCAAATTTTCACTCAAATCACTAATTAAATGATGAAAATAATGATAGATTCATGTATTACAACCAAATACGAGTTAGAATCACTTATCCTAATCAACTTCTTGAAAATCCCTTTAAGAATCGCGCAAATTCGAGGTCTCTAGCTCAAAGTATGAAAAATGGGTTCAAACCATCGATTTTGAAACTAATAGTTGCTGACCAGATGCCCTTCTTCGTGAACGCGGAATGTGCCTCGCGTTCGCGAAGCACAAAATACTCAGTTGCCAAATTCCTCTCAGCGAACGTGAGAGCCCCCACGCGTATGCTATGAACAATGAACCAAGGCCTAAGCGAACGCGTGGCCATCTTCGCGAACGCGAAGAACAAACTTCACCTACCTCGCAGATACCCTTCGCGAACGTGAGACATCTCTCGCGAACGTGAAGAAGGAAACCAGACATCAGAATTTCTGCAATTCGACGAATCCGTAATCAATTTGAATCGCACCCAAGGCCCCCGGGACCTCAACCAAATGTACCAACAAGTCCTAAAACATCATACGAACTCGCACGAAGCATCAAATCAGACTAAACAATAATTAAACCATGAATCGCGCATCGATACAGGCCTAATGAACTCATGAACCTCTAACTTCCAAAACTAATGCCGAAACATACCAAACCAACTCCGATTAACCTCAAATTTTGCACATAAGTCATAAATGACACAACGAACCTATTCCAACTCTCGAAATCGCAATTCGAACCCAATATCAATAAAATCAACTCCCGGCCAAACCTCTCAACCTTGAACTTTCTAATTTTTGCCAAAATTGGCAACACATCAAATCAACCTACGGACCTCCAAATCTAAATTTGGTGTAATGACCCGGCCGGTCATTTTGAGTATTATAGCCCCATTTCCCTATTTACTTCTCAAATTGTACTTTACTGTTGTTGTGTGAATTGCTGGGGTAGTTGGTTCGGGTCCATTGAGGTTTTGGAAAGAATTGAAACACTTAGTTCCAAGGTTTAAAACTTAAGTTAAAATAGTGACCAGATGCAGACTTATGGGTAAAAGACCTCGGATTCGAGTTTTGATGATTCCAATAGCTCCGTATGGTGATTTTGGACTTAGGATCATGTCCGAAAAATTATTTGAAAGTCCATAGTGGAATTAGGCTTGAAATGCCGAAAGATGAATTTTTGGGAAGTTTGATCGAGGGATTACTTTTTGATATTGAGGTCGGAATCCGATTCCGAAAATTTGAATAGGTCTGTAATGTGAAATGTGACTTGTGTGCAAAATGTGAGGTCATTCAGACGTGATTTGATAGGTTTGACGTCGTTTGTAAAATTTGGAAGTTTGGAAATTTATTAGGCTTGAATCCGTGTGGAGTTAGTATTTTTGAGGTTGTTAGGTATGATTTGAGGCCTAGAGTAGGTCCGTGTTATTTTATGAAACTTGTTGGTATGTTCGTACGGGGACCTGAGGGCCTCGGGTGAGTTTCAGATGGTTAACAGATTGATTTTTGAATTTGGAAGACTACTGGAACTGAAGCCTTTTAGTGTAATCGCACATGCGGAAAAGTAGTTGCAGGTGCGAGCTCGCAAGTGTGAGAAGGGGTGCGCTGAAGCAAGGTGCACAGGTGCGGAAAATGCTTCGCAGGTGCGGAATCGCACCTGCACGAGAAGGAGCGCATATGCGGGCAGAGGGCTGTGAGGCATTGGTCGCAGGTGCGAGGGAAAATGCCGCACCTATGTGAGCGTAGATGCGGACGGATGCGCGCAGAAGAAGAAACTAGGTAGGCGAGTGGAGTCCACAAATGCGACATTTTTCTCACACAAGCGGATGCACAGGTGTGAAAATCTTGTCCGCAGATGCGGAAATCGCTGGGGCAGAACCTTAAAATTCGAGGGTTCAATATTTTTCACCCATTTTCGGATTTTGGAGCTCGGTTTGGGCGATTTTGGAGAGGAAATTTTCCACACAACTTGGGGTAAGTGTTATTAACTCCCTTATGATTATATTCCATGAATTAATCTTCATTTTTGGTGTAAGATTATTGAATCGTCAAGAGAAATAGAAGGCAATTTCTATAATGTCACAAAATAAATTTTTCATGTTTGAATACCGATTTGGAGTCGTATTGGAGTGAAATTAGTATGGTAGAACTTGTAATTGGATGGGTTATTGTATTTTGTGAGTTTCGTCGGATTTCGAGATGTGGGCCCCACAGGTGATTTTTGGGGCGTAATTTCGGATTTTATGGAAAATGTTAGCATTTTGACACAGAATTAATTCCTATAAATTATGTGGACTAAATCAAATTAATTGTGGTAGATTCAAGCCGTTAGGGAGTTGATACGCATAGAATGGAATTTCTGGAGCATTGCTTAGCTTGCTCGACTTTGGATTCAGCTTGTTCTAGGTAAGTAACTCTTCTAATCTTGGAGTTGAGGGTATGAACTCTAAATATATGTATTTTGTGAATTGTTGGGAGGTGATGCATATGCTAGGTGATGGGCGTGTGGGCGTGCACTATAAAAATTATGACGTAATTGTTTATGTGGAATTGTATAGTTAAATAATATTGACATTTTCCATGCGGTTTTATGTGTTAAGGAAATTGAGCTGAAAAGCATATTAAAAATCATGTTGAGGCTATGTGCTAGTATTATTGGGACCCACAGAGGTCATATTGCTGTAAATTATTGTCTTAAATTGAAATTCATACTCAGTCATATTCATTGTATTGCATATAATATCTCAGTCTTTGTTGTTATGTATTGATACATCGTATCATCATTTTTGGGCTATTTCTTTTCATGACATGGTGAGCCCGAGAGACTGGAGAGATTGATGACTGAGTAAGGCCGAGAGCCTGATTTGTGAGGATATTTATGGGATCGGGCTGCACGCCGCAGCATGTTGCATAGTTATGGGATCGGGCTGCATGTCGCAGCATGTTTGATATAGGCCGAGGGCCTGAGTGATTTATGCCATGATTTGGCTTGATGTAGAGCTTGGGCTGAAGGAGCCCCTCCGGAGTCTGTACACACCCCCAGTGAGCGTAGGTACCTACTGAGTGCGAGTGCCGAGTGTTGAGTAACTGGGAGGCATGGGCGATTGTGAGGTATGCCCGAGTGGTAAGAGTGATTGTGCGGTATGCCCGAGTGGCACGAGTGACTGTGAGGTTTTCCCGAGGGGCTGTATATGAGTGATGCTCTGCTCGAGGGGTTGTTTATGATTTTATCACTGAGTTGCATCGCATTAGCATGCACACATGACATACAAGCATAGAGAGGTATTTCCTCATAATGTACTGCATCACATCATTCATGACTTTTCACATATTTTGACAGATGGGCATAGTGATGCATTTTGTTTACACGAATTATCCGAAAGAAAAATGAAACATCTTATTTATTATTGAAAACATTTTTGGGAAAAATTTATTGCTTTCAAACTACTCATATTTTTGGCAACTCTCACAAATGATTTGGGTTTTCACTAATGTATTTGAAAGGAAGAATTATTATTTTTTTGAAATCATGATTTGGATGAGCATTTTATCTCTGAGTTACTTCTGGTATTATTTGCTTTATGTTGTTGTGGACCATTGGTTGTGGACCCGACCTTGGTAAAAGCTCATCACTACTTTCAACCTACGGCTAGGTTTGTTACTTACTCAGTATATGGGGTCGGTTGTACTGATACTACACTTCTGCACATTGCATGCAGATGTTGGCTGTTGTTGTTGCTGTGCTCGATGGTTGCGGGACTTGAAGATGTACCTGCGTTCCTGTTGTAGTTGCCTCTTGTTCAGGGTAGCCTTAGATTTATAAAAGCTCTGTTTATGTATTATTCAAACAGACTAGGTATTTATTTTATTTCCTCTTTGTATACTCTATTCTTAGAAACTCATGATTTGTACTACCAATTCTTGGGAGATGTAAAAAATTAAGGTGTTTATTCACTTAAATTACTTTAATAATTATTATTGAAATTGGATAATTGAAAGTTGTCTTACCTAGCGGTTTGGGTTAGGTGCCATCACGACTAGTTGGATTTTGGGTCGTGACATTTGGACACACGACTAAGTCCAAAATCACCATATAAAGATATTAGAATCATCAAAATACAATTCTGGAGTCGTCTACACAAAAACCAAACTCCGGTCAACTCTTTTCACTTAAGCTTCCAAATCAAGAATTGTTCTTCCAAATCAATTCTGAATCATCCAAAATTCGAACTCGGCCACACACGCAAGTTATAATACTTAATATGAAGTTGCTCGGGACCTTAAACCACTGAACTAAATGCTAATTCTAAAAACGATCGGTTTGGTCGTTACAGTACTCTGTCAAATTCTAGTATAGTATAAGATACCGTCCCACAGAGACTGGATAATCTATGCTACAGGCTTGTAATATTTTAACTACTATTTGAGAGAATAAAATTGATTAAAAGTGAGTGAGATTTAAAACTTGTTAATTACTTAAACAAAACAAATAACATTTGGAAGATTTATAATTAAAAAAAGAGTTGGGAATCATTGAATTCACTTGTTAATATTACTATAATAAAATCTCAGTTTCTACATTTATTTATTTAAAGAATATTTTCTTATTTCTAATATAATTATATATTACTCACTAAGAAATTACCAATTAATAACACTCTGTGAGAATTATGTTAGTTAATCAACTTAAGACTAGTGATGTTTAAACCGAAATATTTGTCTTGCTTGAATTGTGCTAAAAGAACGTAAAAACTTCGTGAGAATATTTTTACTAAGGATCAATAATCTTGCCTACAATAATTCCTCCATGAGAAATTAAAACTGAGGCAAGCAACATTACTGGCTTGAAATTATAGTTTACTAAAAAATTACTCTCACTCTACTATTTTATTCATTAGTTATTATATATTTATTTTGCTCCGTAAGAATTATAAAATTAATATAAGAATAACTTATAGATAAAATATGTATACGTATTAATAGAGTAATTAAAAGCATCATTCCAGCACAATATGAAATGTAAATAAAACGTTTCAAGCCAAGAATATATAAAAACTTACATAGTATTATAAAAAATGTCAAGCTTCATCAACTATCCCATGAAAAGAGATTACTCCATTATGGAGTAAAAAAGCTAAAAAATATATTTAGAAGACTAGAAATATCTAAAAGACTAAAATAATATTTTTACTACAAAGAAAGAAGACCAAGACTGGTTCTTGTCTTACAAAGATTGAATTCATTATACAAATAGAGCTTGTTATTTATAGGAAATGATGAGTAGCTTTTGTCATGTTTCACTTTTGAGAATGTGAAATCCATATATGCGAATGTGGCCTTTGTGTACACAGATTCCATATATGCAACTATGGTACTTGTGCTTTACTGTTAACTTCATGAGTTAGTCTTGCAAATGTAGGTTCTATGTATAATAATGTGATCTTTGCAAATATAGATTTCACACATGCATCTATGACTCTTTTGCTTCCATTCTTGACTTTATGAGTTAGACTTGCAAATGTAGGTTCCGTGTATGCGAATGTGACCTTGCGTATTGATGTTCGGCCAAAAAATGCATATATTTAATCATTATTGCCTCATGTTCTAGTACTTTTAATAATCTTTTGAGTATTAATTATATTATTTTATGCTTAATATTATATTTTAACTGTATAGCAATAAGCGGTGTGAAGATGAAGAGATTTGGAGAAATATTGAATAAAACGCGGAAGAACAAAAAGGAAAATAAATGAATAAAAAACATAAGGGGACAAAGAGGGGACACCTTTGGTGTTTGTCCCCCCAAGTGGAATACAAGCAAAAGAAAGGAATTACAATTCAATTCAAAGAAAGGATTTGAAGGCGTAAACTCACTGGAATCTGCGCCACGCGCTGGCCTTGATGCTGGGTGCGGGGGTTTTCCTACTTCGTCCGGGACAAGGTTATTTCGGCCCTATATGGTCTCAACTCATATAAAAGGCCAAAAGGGTCCCAAACCTATTTCTTTTTGGGGGG
>AWOL01S0012636.1:5152-24182 GCA_000715115.1 Nicotiana otophora
TGACCATGTCTGCCTTGAACCTCGTTGTCGTTGCAAAACTGACGCCCGAGAGCTCTCACCTGGTCCTGACTGAGTATAGCGGTCATACCTGTAACCCTGCAACTGAGGTGGTGGAGGCCTAGGTGGCCGTCTGAAGTACTGGGGCCTATAACTACCCTGAGACTGCTCCTGAAACCTAGGAAATCGCATCCTCTTATGCTGCCCTTGCTCAGTCCTCTCTGTACCCTGCTGTCGACGCCTACCCCTTTCTATATTTTGAGCGAATGCCTGAATCCGGGAGATATCCATATTATCATGCAATGCAGCGGTAGCACATGCCTCAGTCAACTCTGGGGCTAACCCTGCTATAAACCTGTGGATCCTGTCATGCATAGTAGCAACTATGGATGGTGCATATCTGGATAATGNAAATCCATCATCTCTAACTCAACTAGGTCGGCTGAGGTCTGACGACTACAAACTGTCACCGTACAACCTCGGTAAACCCGTCTAGCAATAATCGATTCTCCGACCGGTGTAGATACCGCAAAAGGATCACTTAGTATTTCAGGCACTATACCAAATTTCCTCGCGACAAATGGGGTAATATATGATAAAGTAGATCCTGGGTCTATCAAGGCATAAGCATCGTGAGAGCAAATGGTCAATATACCTGTCACAACGTCTGGTGAAGACTCCTGGTCATGTCGACCCGCTAAAGCATAAATACGGTTCTGATTAACACCTGAACTGGAACCTCTACCTCTGCCTCGACCTCTACCAGCCGAAGATTGAGACTCGTGCCTAGAAGGATGCACAGACATAGATGATCCTGTCGCTGAATTTGCTGGTTGTGCCATACCCCCAGAATCTCTATTTGGGCAATCTCGCATCATATGCCCCGGACGCCCACATGTATAACAAGCATCAGAACCTGCTCGGCATTGGCCCAAGTGTCCTCTACCACAAATGTCACACCGCGGCGGAACTGACCATGTCTGCCTTGAACCTCGTTGTCGTTGCAAAACTGACGCCCGAGAGCTCTCACCTGGTCCTGACTGAGTATAGCGGTCATACCTGTAACCCTGCAACTGAGGTGGTGGAGGCCTAGGTGGCCGTCTGAAGTACTGGGGCCTATAACTACCCTGAGACTGCTCCTGAAACCTAGGAAATCGCATCCTCTTACGCTGCCCTTGCTCAGTCCTCTCTGTACCCTGCTGTCGACGCCTACCCCTTTCTATATTTTGAGCGAATGCCTGAATCCGGGAGATATCCATATTATCATGCAATGCAGCGGTGGCACATGCCTCGGTCAACTCTGGGGCTAACCCTGCTATAAACCTGTGGATCCTGTCACGCATAGTAGCAACTATGGATGGTGCATATCTGGCTAATGAGTCAAAACGGAGACTATACTCTCGAACACTCATATTGCCCTGTTTAAGGGCTAGAAACTGATCGACCCGAGCCTGTCGGATCTCCTGCGGTAAGTACTGGTCAAGGAAAGCATCTGAAAAATTCTCCCAACTAGCTGGAGGTGCATCACGTGCCCTGGACCTCTCCCATCCCTCGTACCAAAGGATGGCTATATCTCGGAGTCGAAAAGTTGCTAGCTCAACTGCTTCTTTCTCTGTGGCATGCATAACCCGAAAGATCCTGTGAAGCTGATCTATGAAATCCTGCAGGTCCTCTAGGGGACTCAAAGCAATAAACTCTCGGACCCTTGAACTCCCAGACCCCTCAAAAGATCCTCCACTAGCTGATGCCCTAGCTTGTTGCTGGGTAGCTACCAATTGTGTCAACAAATGCACCGCACTCCCCAAGTCCTGATCTGGTTAAAGTAGAGGGGGAACTGGATGTGCGGTATCCCTAGGAATCTCCTCAGGTGGTGGAGGAGCCGGTAATGGTTGAGTAGGGGTCTCGCCTTAGGCCTCAGACTGGGACCCATCTACCGGGGGTACCCTGCTGGTCCCCTCACATGTTGTTGTATCTCCCCTATGGATAGCTGTAGTCTTCCTAGTCACCGTCATCTGTGTATGAAAACACCAACACGTAAGTTTAACTCAAATTTCCTATAACTCAGTTCTACAGCACGATTTAGATTTGAAAGAAGGGTAACCAACTCCTAAATGCCCTGGAGCTCCCTGCTTATATAATGTGGTGCACAACACAACTATAAACAAGATCCTACTAGACACGGCTTGTAGACTCCCTAGGACAGAACTGCTCTAATACTAAGTTTGTCACGCCCCGACCTGGGAGCGAGACTGGCACCGGGTGCCTCAACTAACCTGGTGTACCAAATTGCGACTAAGGGACTCTAAACATATAATGTCATAATGTGGTTATGGGGCCACCTTGCAAGATAATTTGCGAAGCAAAATATAAAACTGAATGGAAACTAGTGCTGACTAAACATCAATATAAAGTTAGGCCGACAAGGCCGTCATAACTATTACAACTGACAAACCACCAAAATATACATACCAGGCCTAAAAGCCCAACATAGTGCACTAACTGACAGGATATGTCTACAAGCCTCTACTGATGGATATATTGTGATCGGAACAGGGCCCCGACCTACCCATAACATATATACATACATATAGAAGATGTACACGAAAACCTAGACCCGATAACTCCAAAGGACGTGGAGCTTACTGATCAGGCTGAACTCTAGAAACACCTACTAAGGAGGTCTACCCGTCTGTCTATCTGAACCTGCACGCATAAAATGCAGCGTCCCTAGAAAAGGGACGCCAGTACAAAATAATATACCGAGTATATAAGGCAATAACATAACTCAAAGTTGAAACTGAACTGATAATATAATAACTGAAAGTAATTGGGAATCAAAGATGATCTGGAGATATACTTACATGTTGATACTGACTCAACTCCTTCAATATAGTAAGTAAAATAATTGTCCGACCTTATAAGGCTCGGTAAATATAACTGCTCTACCGTAGTAGGCTCGCTCATAGGCGCTCGACCATACTAGTCTATGTATCTCGACCATGCTGGGCTCGCTTATAGGCGCTTGGCCACAGTAGGCTCGGTATATAACTTTCCATATGATCAGAGGTTGCCCAATAGGGGCCTGCCCATCGATTATAGCTCGATGGTAATAAAAATACTGCAATACTGTATATATAGGCTTACCGCTCTCTTGACTGGAAGAAGACAATACTAAATTGAATATAGAGTCTCGATAAGGAATAATATTGTAACTTATGAGACTAGAATAGTGTGAATAAATTCATGAATATGAACTTCTCTTTTTGTCTCATTACTAACACATGTAGCTACGAGATCATGCCAAAATGAAGGAAGGCTTAGCCTTACCATACCTTATCACACTCTTTCCAATCACCAAGTTGAACTCGCCTCTTCTCACATTAATTTACAACAACGATAATAATACTATCATTAAGTTATAAAACGTATAACTTTCGCACAACGAACGATATGCTTATTTTGTATTAAAACGGACAGCATCTCCCCTATAATCCTTACTTCCTACAAATTCAAGATAACACCAACAACACCAAAAACAACAATAATAACATATATACATTATTTTCCAACCTTATGTACACCACAAAATACTACAAAACAGCCCAACACACCCCAATCTCTTCATACTCAAACGACCACCGTAGTAATGTCAACAACCCTGAAAATGTTACGACGAATGACCAGCCTAACATCCTGCATTTATGTGGTATTTCTCCACACCCTTCCTCCTCTAAACTCCACAAAATAGTAGTAAATCACGCAGCCCAACAGCAACAACAAACAGTCCACAAAACAATCCATAAAATAGTCCGCTACAAGTGAATAACTCAAACTCACGGCTTCCGATCACCGTCCCGTGAGTTCTTACAAATATAAAACAACTTACCATGAATCTACAACTGTAAAGAATGGATGAAAGAGAGCAGTAAACTTACCTTATTTGTGGGATAACTCAGATCCTATCTTGGTTCTTCAAACTCTAGACTTTACCTCCAATTAGAACTTGAAAGGGAGAGAAAATCAATTGGGGTTTGTGGGAAATGTTTGGGAGAATATTTGCAGAGATTAAGTCTGGTTATTTTGACCTATTATCATCCTAATCTATGAAGGGTATAGGCCTTTAAAAAGGCCTCTTTGAGCAACCCGAACTGGCCCAGTTTTGGATTCTCGTTTAAGCAAGTAGGTGACAGTCTGCGCAGTCTCACAAAAATGCCCATATCTCTCTACTTAGATATTGTATTGACAAACGGTTTAATGTGTTGGAAAGTGGACTCATAGATGTTTTATTTTATGGGTGGAACACCCTATAACTCTAAGTATATTGGGAGAAAATCGCAGTTACAATTGACCTAAAGTTTCAGTAAAACTTTTGAACGTAACTTGTGATGGCTTTCATCGACTTTTGTTCCACCACTCGCTTGACTTCAAAACATAACACACGACTATCATACGAATAACATAACTCGTAACATAACCTCCTTATCATGTAAAACACCCTGGTCTCATCACAAAAGTACATGCTATAACATTCCCAATTTGTCGGCTTTCGACGAAACATTATCTTCTTCAATTCCTTTAGCTTCTAAACCTTCCAACCCTCTTTGTACTTGTTGTTCATGATATTCAATATTTGTAACTTCCGAGGTAATATGATTAACTTTCTTTATATATTTTCAAAGATGATCTCATTTTTGGGTCCTACATTAGTTTTCTCACGACGCAAGTTTACGTAAAAAAAATATAGGGTGTAACAGGGAGCCAGAGCATCGCATTCGCGTGTTGGTTTACAACGTAGAGGTAATTTTTGGGGAAACAAAGTTGTTCTTCGTGATCGCGAGGCTATTTTTGCGAGCACGATTAAGGAATCACTGGGCATTATTAAAGTTCAAAAAACGAGGGTTTTGAGTTCATATCACAAAATTGAATTGGGAGCTCGGTAGAGATTTTCAGAGGAAGTCATTGGGTAATGATTCCTAACTCCTTTATGGTTATATCCCACTAATCTATCATTAATTTTATCATTTAATTTTGGATTTGCGGTGAAAATGCAGGGAAAAATTGAGAAAAGTTCTTAGGGCGAATTTTGGAGTTCTGATCGAGATTTTGGTATCGAATTTGAGTAATGTTGATATGAGTGAACTCGTGAGTGAATGGTTGATTGTATTTTATGACTTTTACCCGATTCCATGACGTGGGCCCATGGAGGCCTTTTGAGTGATTTTTTAATTTCTTGCGTTAGCTTTGATTTCATTTAGCTAGATTAGTTTCTTGTAGTTATATTTATGCTATGTAATTGATTTTGGCTATATTTGGGCCACGCGGAGTCGGATATTCGTTGGAAAGGCATTGTGACGGATTGATTGAGCTTGGTTCGAGGCAAGTGACTTGCCTAACCTGGTGTGGGGGAAACTCTCCTTAGGATTTGGTACTGTTTGATATGTGAGCGCCGTGTACGTGAGGTGACGAGTACGTACACGGGCTATTTGTTGTAAAAATCCATTTTCACTAAGTTATAACTTGTTTTCTCCTTATTTGAACACACTAGCATATATAACTATCCTGTTTAGAGTAGAATAACATGCCTACTTGTTTAACTGCCTATTTGAACTTTGTGCAACATGTTTAGTGAAATTACATGCTTTCCTTGACTTGAACTCAGTCTAAACTGTAGGATTTCTTGCTGTAATTGTTATTTCGGTTGGTTGCGCTGCATATTTACTTTGGGACTACGAAACAGTATTCCGGGAGATCCCCCTATACTGCATATTTACTTTGGGACTAGGAACGGTATTCCGGGATATTCCCCTATTTTACATATTTATTTTGGGACTACGGAACGGTATTCCGGGGGATCTCCCTGCACATTTACCTTTGGAACTACGAGACGGTATCTCGGGAGATCCCCTGTTGTTGTCACTGTGTTCTCAGCTGTTGTCTTTCATTGATTCTATTCCTGTTAGATTTTCATATTTATTTTACTGTGATATTTCATTCTATCTTATTTTATTATATTTATACAAGTAGGGGCCTGATCTGATCTCGTCACTACTTGACCGAGGTTAGGCTTGACACTTACTGGGTACCGTTGTGGTGTACTCACGCCCTTTCCTGCACATATTTTTTGTTTGCAGATCCAGGTTCATCTTACCATCCTCATCACTAGTTGCAGTCGCTGCTGCTTATTGGAGACTTCAAGGTACATTTGTTAGCGCTCGCAGATCCTCGGAGTCTCCCTGTATCCCCCTATGTTCATTTTTCCTTCTTTCTGTAGAAATGATGTATAGAACAGTTAAGACTTCTTAGTAGCTTGTGACTTACGGTATTCCGGGTTTTGGGAAATTGTTTTGTACATTTTCAGAGGTGTTAATTGTATATGCCGAGTGGCATTCAGTTGCTTATTAGATATTTGTTACTGCTAGTAGTTAATGTTCATGCTTTAGCTTCACTTCAGCAAAAGTGTTAGGCTTACCTAGTCGTAGAGACTAGGTGCCGTCACGACGGTTCACGGAGGGAGAAATTGGGTCGTGACTTTATTAGACTAGTGAGTGTCTTGACTGTACCTCATCACTATTCCACTGAGGTTAGTCTTGATACTTACTGGGTACCGACTGTGGTGTAATCATACTACATTTCTGCATATTTGTATGCAGAGTCAGGTATTGAAGATATTAAATTCTGAAAGAGATTTGAGTATGATCGTGTAACGATCCTGCCGATCGTTTTGAATATTATAACCCTATTCTCCCATTTACTGCTCAATTTATGCCTTGCTATTGATTTATGACTTATCGAGTTAGTTGGTTCAGGTTCGGAAGAAATTCAGAGTGAAATGAGACACTTAGTCTCATAATTGAAAAATTAAGTTAGAAAAGTGGATCGGATATGGAGCTATGTGTAAACGACCTCGAATTCGAATTCTGATAATTCTAATAGCTCTGTATGGTGATTTTGGACTTAGGAGCATGTCCAAAAAAGTTTTTGGAGGTCCATAGAGGAATTAGACTTGAAATGCCGAAAGTTAAATTTTTGGGAAGTTTGACCGATGGGTTGACTTTTTGATATCGGGATCGAAATCCAATTCTGAACATTTTAGTAGGTGTGTTATGTCATTTATGACTTGTGTGCAATATTTATGATCAATCAGACGTGATTTGATAGGTTTCGGCTTTATTTGTAGAAATTAAAAATTTCAAAGTTCAATAGGCTTGAATTGGGGGTGTAATTCATGGTTTTAGCGTTGTTTGAGGTGATTTGAGGGTCGAGTTCAGGTCGAATTTTAGTAAAATTGATATGGGTAGACTCGTGGTTGAATGGGCTTTCGGAGTAACTTTTGTCGAGTTCCGAGACGTGGGCCCCACGAGCGATTTTTGAGCTAAATTTTAGACTTTTATGAAAAATTAGTATTTTCTTATGAAATTAATTCCAATAAATTTTATTGACTGAAATAAATTATTTGTGACTAGATTCGAGGCATTTAGAGGCTGATTTGCGAGGCAAAGGCATAGCAGAGTAAAGAGTTTCACATTTTGAGGTAAGTAACCGTTTTAAATCTGGTCCTGAGGGTATTAAACCCCAGATTTTGGGATCATGTGATTATTTTGGAGGTGACGCACATGCTAGGTGATGGGCATGTGGGCGTGCGCTGAGGGAATTGTGACTTGGTTCGTCCCGAAAAACTGTAAAGTTGAATAATTTATTGTTAGCTATATGCCCTCTATGTGTTGATAAAAATTTGACTGTAAATCATGTTAGAAATCATGCTTAGGCTATATGATAGTAGTGTTGGGAACCACAGAGGTCGCGTACTTGTTGAATTGCCTGCTAAATGCTATATGTACCCAGTCTCAGTTTTTACTTGCACATTTTATCTAAGTCTCTGTTATTATTATTGATACATCATATCATTGTTGTTTGGGCTGATTTTACGATTAATGAGATCCCGAGAGACTTGAGAGATTTATGACTGAGTTAGACCGAGGGCCTGATTGTGAGATATTGATACTATAGCACGTGAGTTGTCCGTGCAACACGTGAGTTGGCCGTGCAGATCCTTATATTATACTATAGCACGTGAGTTGGCCGTGCAGATCCAGATAGTTATATTATGGTACGTGAGTTGTCCGTGCAGATTATAGCGCTTAGGCTGTAGGAGCCCCTCCAGAGTCTGTACATCCCAGTGAGCGCGAATACCCATTGAGAGTGAGTGATGAGGGCTGGGAGCCCAGTGAGTGATTGTTGTCCTCAGAGGTTGTACTTGATTTCCATATGTTGTTTCACTTAGTTGCTATCTGTCATTGCTGTGAAATCTCTGAAAGATTTTTATCTACGGATTACATGAACAAGAACTGTATAAAAAATTAATTTGACATTAAACTGCCAGATTTGATAGCATGTCTATTCTTTGCTGGAATTACTGGAAATGAACCATAACTGTGTAGCTCATTTCTATCTTCAATTCCTTATTTATTATTGTTACTTGCTAAGTTGGTTGTACTCATACTACACCCTACACTTCGTGTGCAGATCCAGGTGTTCCCTGACATAGCGGGTGTTGATCCTTTCACGCAATTGATTTTCAGGAGATTTTGAGGTAGCTGCCATGTTTCGCAGACCTTATCTCTCCTTCTCTATCTCCTTGTTTACTGTATTTGGTCCCAGACTATTATAGATCATATTTTCCAGACTTGTATTCATATTAGATGCTCATGTACTCAATGACACCGGGTTTTGGGAGTATTTATATTTGTACGTGTGAGATTTGCTTCCGCTGAAATTAATCATTATGTTTTCGTATTTAAAAGATATGTGGTTTATTGAGATTGTCGGCTTACCTAGTATTGGGATAGGCACCATTACGACGGGCTAGGTTTTGGGTCGTGACAAGATGGTATCAGAGCCTAGGTTACATAGGTCACACGAGTTAGGAGCAGGTTTAGTAGAGTCTTGCGGATCGGTACGGAGACATCTGTACTTATCTTCGAGAGGTTGCAGAACCCTTAGGAAAATTTCACTTTCTTGTATTCTGTCGTGCGAATTTATTGATTCCGGAAACTAAATTTCTGCTATTCTATTCTCTCACAAATGGTGAGGACACGTACTACCGGATCGGATGGTCAGCCACCAGTGCCACCAGTTAGGGCCGCAAGAGGGCGGGGCTGTGGTAGAGGCCGGGGCCGAGGTAGAGGTCGAGGTGTAGCTCGTACCACAGTTGGAACAACACCTATAGTACTACCAATTATTCCATCTCAGGAGCAGATTCCAGATATAGTTGAGCCGACAGGATCAGCTCAGGCACGAGCTGTGCCCATTGAGATTGCAGGCATTCAAGAGACTTTGGCCCAGATATTGACAGCATGCACTGGTCTTGCTCAGGTGGTTTCAGCTCAGGCCGCACCTGCCACTTCTCAGGCTGGGGGAGGTACTTATACCCCTATTGCATGTACTCCAGACCAGGTAGTACAGGGACTTCAGATACCGGGAGCACTACCAGCCCAGCCGGTTGCAGCTACTCAGGCCCCGGTAGTTCCTGTTATGGCAGACGATGAGCAGAGAAGACTTGAGAGATTTGAGAGGCTTCGACCTCCACCATTTAGCGGTACTGAGTCAGAGGATGCTCAAGATTTTCTGGATAGGTGCCAACGAATGCTCTGGACAGCAGGTATTCTGGAGACCAATGGGGTGTCATTCACTACTTTTTAGTTTTCTAGGGCTGTACTCAGATGGAGGGAGACTTACGAGAGGTGTAGGCCTGTTGGCGCAGCACCCCTTACTTGGCATCATTTCTCCGTGGTCATTTTGGAGAAGTTCGTACCTCAGTCCAGTAGAGAAGAGCTGCACAAATAGTTTGAGCTGCTTCGCCAGGGTGATATGTCTGTGACGCGGTACGAGATGAGATTTTCTGAGTTGGCTCGTCACGCAGTCTGGTTGGTTCCCACTGATAGGGAGAGGATTAGAAGGTTCATTTATGGCTTCACATTTCAGCTGCAGTTACTTATGACTAGAGAGAGAGAGAGTACATGGTGCTACTTTTGATGAGATGGTGGATATTGCTCGGCAGATAGAGATGGTTCGTAGTCAGGAACGTGGAGAGAGAGAGGCTAAGAGGCCTCATGGTCCGGGTGATTACAACAATATTCCTTCAGGGGGTCAGTTTCACCGTGGTAGGGGTCGTTCTTACAGACACGCTCAGACGGGTAGTCCAGCTCATCATGGTGCATCAGCTAGCCATGGTTCTTACAGTGCTCATTCAGGCCAGTCTTCATTCAGTGCACTACCAGAGCGAAGTTCTTATCATGCCTCATCCGCACAGGCTTCTGTAGGTCATTCCTCGGGTTATTAGAAGCAACAGTTCCATCAGAGGAGGGGTTGTCTCGAGTGCAGAGAATTTGGTCATTTCAAGAGAGAATGTCCTAGGCTGTTGAGTGGGGTTTCACAGCAGAGTTCTCGACTGATGGCACCAGCACCATTAGTTACACCACCTGCCCTGCCATCTCGGGGTGGGGTCAGGTAACTAGGGGTCGCCCAAAAGGGGGAGGCCGATCAGGAGGCGGGCAGGTTCGATTCTATGCTTTTCTTGCCAGGCCAGATGTTGTTGCCTCAGACGCAATGATCACAGGTATTGTTTTAGTGTGCCACAGTGAGGCCTCTATATTATTTGACCCTGGTTCGACTTATTTGTATGTATCATCATAATTTGCTCATTATTTGGATATGCCATGTGAGTATTTAGTTTCACCTGTTTGTGTATCTACACTGGTGGGCGATATTATTACTGTGGATCGTGTGTATCGATCGTGTGTGGTAACTATTGGGAAACTGGAGACTAGAGTTGATCTCTTATTACTCGGTATGGTTGATTTTGATGTAATCCTAGGTATGGATTGGTTGTCTCCATGTCATGCTATTCTGGATTGTCACGCAAAAATCATGACGTTGACTATGCCGGGGTTGCCAAAGGTTGAATGGAGGGGTTCTCTAGATCTTGTTCCTAGCAGGGTAATTTCTTATTTGAAGGCCCAACGTATGGTTGGAAAGGGATGCTTGTCATATTTGGCCTTTATAAGAGATGTTGATGCAAATGCTCCTATTATTGATTCAGTACCGGTCGTGCGAGATTTTTCGGATGTATTTCCTGCAGTCCTGTCGGGTATGCCACCCGACAGGGATATTGATTTCGGTATTGACTTGGTGCAGGGCACTCAACCCATTTCTATTCCTCCGTATCGTATGGCACCAGCTGAGTTAAAAGAATTGAAAGAGCAACTTCAAGAACTCCTTGAAAAGGGGTTTATTAGGCCTAGTGTGTCACCTCGGGGTGCACCGGTTCTGTTTGTGAAAAGGAAAGATGGTCCTATACGGATGTGCATTGATTATAGGTAGTTGAACAAAGTTACAATCAAGAATAAATATCCGATGCCGCGTATTGATGATTTATTTGACCAGCTTCAGGGAGAGAAGTTGTTCTCTAAAATGGATTTGAGGTCTGGGTATCACCAGTTGAAAATTCGGGATTCGGATATTCTAAAGACGGCATTCAGGACTCGTTATGGCCACTATGAATTTCTTGTGATGTCTTTTGGGCTAACCAAAGCCCCAGCAGCATTTATGTATTTGATGAATAGTGTATTTCAGCCATATCTTAATTTATTTGTCATGGTGTTTATTGATGATTTTCTGGTGTACTCACGTAGCCGGGAGGAGCATGCACAACACTTGGGTATTGTATTACAAAGGCTGAGAGATGAGAGACTTTATGCTAAATTCTCTACGTGTGAGTTCTGGCTTAGTTTGGTGGCATTCTTGGGACATATAGTGTCCAGTGAAGGAATTAAGGTGAATCCAAAGAAAATAAAAGCAGTTCAGAATTGGCCCAGACCATCCTCAGTTACTGAGATTCGGAGTTTTCTCGGCTTGGCCGATTATTATCGTCGCTTCGTATAGGGATTCTTGTCTATTGCATCGCCTATGACTAAATTGACCCAGAAAGGTGCTCCGTTCAGGTGGTCGAATAAATGTGAAGAGGGCGTACAAAAGCTCAAGACATCTTTGACTACAACTCCAGTATTTTTGTTGCCTACAAGTTCAGAGTCTTATACTGTGTATTGTGACGCGTCGTGGATAGGTCTCGGCACAGTACTTATGCAAGATGGTAGGGTGATTGCCTATGCGTCCAGACAGTTAAAGGTACATGAGAAGAATTATCCAGTCCACGACCTTGAGTTAGCAGCTATTGTTCATGCCTTAAAAATGTGGCGGCATTACTTGTACGATGTCCAGTGTGAGGTATATACAGATCATCGGAGTCTACAACATTTGTTTAAACAGAAGGATCTTAATTTGCAGCAGCGAAGGTGGTTAGAGTTGCTTAAGGATTATGACATTACTATTCTCTATCACCCCGGAAAGTCCAATGTGGTCGCCGATGCCTTGAGTCGTAAGGCAGATAGTTTGGGCAACTTAGCATACTTACCGGTAGTAGAGAGGCCTTTAGCCTTGGAGGTTCATGCCTTGGCTAATCAGTTTGTTAGATTGGATGTTTCCGAGCTGAATCGAGTTTTGGCCTGTGTGGTTTCTTAGTCTTCTTTATATGATCGCATCAGAGAGCGCCAGCATGATGATCCACATCTGCTTGTCCTTAAGGACACAGTTTAGCACGGTGATGCCAAGGAAGTCAATATTGGAGATGACGGTGTATTGCGGATGCAGGGAAGGCTATGTGTGCCTAATGTAGATGGTTTGCGTGAGATGATTCTCCAGGAAGCTCACAGTTCGCGGTACTCTATTCATCCAGGTGCCGCGAAGATGTATCAGGATTTGAGGCAGCACTATTGGTGGAGGCAGATGAAGAAGGATATAGTTGGCTTTGTAGCTCGGTGTCTAAATTGTCAACATGTGAAGTATGAACATCATAGGCCGGAAGGATTGCTTGAGAGACTTGAAATTTCGGAGTGGAAATGGGAGCGTATTACCATGGATTTCGTAGTTGGGCTCTCACGGACCTTGAGAAAGTTTGATGCTGTTTGGGTGATAGTCGATCGGCTGACCAAGTCCGCATATTGTATTCCAGTTGATACTAATTATTCTTCGGAGCGGGTGGCTGGGATTTATATTCGCGAGATTGTTCGCCTACACGGTGTGCTGGTGTCCATTATTTCAGATCGGGGAACGCAATTTACCTCATAGTTTTGGTGGGCAGTGCAACGAGAATTGGGCACACATGTTCAGTTGAGTACAACATTTCACCCTCAAACGGACGGACAGTCCGAGTGCACTATTCAAATATTGGAGGATATGCTACAGCTTGTGTCATTGATTTTGGGGGTTCTTGGGATCAATTTCTGCCACTCGCAGAGTTTGCTTACAATAATAGCCACCGGTCAAGCATTCATATGGCTATGTATGAAGCTTTATATGAGACACGGTGTCGGTCTTCAGTGGGTTGGTTTGAGCCTGGTGAGGTTAGACTATTGGGTACTGACTTGGCTCAGGATGCTTTAGAGAAGGTCAAAATAATTCAGGAACGGCTTCGCACGGCACAGTCTAGACAAAAGAGTTATTGTGATGACCCAAAATATCATCTTTAAATTTAATAAATAATTATGTGTTTTAAGACCTCGAAAAGCACTTTTTATCATTCCTTGAAAGTTTTCTGGAAAACACTATTTATCGTGCGCAATCCGTAAAATTTTCTGGAAAGTTTTTATGTGAAAAATGGATTAAAATGTGAAATAGAGCCTTAAAACTCAACTGAGTTGACTTTGGTCAACATTTTGAATAAATGAACCCGGATTAATGTTTTGATAGTTCTGGTAGGTCCGTATCGTAATTTGGGACTTGGGCGTATGCCCGGAATTTAATTTGGAGGTCCCTAGCTCAAGTTATGACCATTTAATGAAAACTAGTAATTTAAAGGCTAAAGATTTCCAACTTTGATCACGAGGCTAACTTTTTGATGTCAGAGTCGGAATCCAGTTCCAAAAATTTTCATAGCTCTGTTATGTCATTTATGACTTTTGTGCAAAATTTGAGGTCGATCAGACTTGATTCGTTAGGTTTTCACATCAAATGTAGAAGTTGGAAATTTCATAAGATTAAAGTTTCAAGTGAGTTCGCACAAGAGCTAACTTCAAACGAGCATAACTCTAATAATACGAAGTTGTGTATGGTATAGTACCTATAAAATGAAATATCTTTGATTCTAGTTTCTAACGCTTTAAACCGTTCGTCATTTGGACATTCCTATAAGAAGTTATGACCAAATTACCAAAGACTGACAGAATGCAATTCTACGACCATTATGCGACCGCAAACTGGTCGCAAAATATGATGACCCAAAAGGTCATCTTATGTTTTAGAACTCAAATTTGCGCTCTTAAGCCTTACAAATCTCATTTTTACCTTCCTCGATTTGCGTGCATAGTCCGGGCAGGTTTTCGGAAATCTTTTATGTTGTAAATTAATGAAAATAAGAATTTTTACCTTAAAAATTGATTTTAGTTGACTTCGGTCAACATATTTGGTAAACTAGCTCGGATCCGTACTTTGACGGTCCCGGTAGGTCCGTATCGAATTATGGGACCTGTGTGTATGCCCGGAATCGAATTTGGAGGTCCCTAGCTTGAGTTATGAATTTTTGATAAAAATTAAAAGTTTGGAAATTATTTATTTTTAAGAATTGATTGATATTTGGCATTGTTTGTATCGGGTCCGTATTTTGATTCCAGAGCCCGGTACAAGTTCGTTATGATATTTAAGACATGTCTGTGAAATTTGGTGAGAAACGGAGTTGATTTGACGTGATTCGGACATCCAGTTGAGAAATTAGAAGTTTTAAAGTGTTCTTGAGAATTTCATTTGAATTGGTGCTAAATTTAGAGTTCTAGGTGTTATTTTGGCGATTTGATCGTGCGAGCAAGTTCGTATGATATTTTTAGACTTGTGTGCATGTTTGGTTTGGAGCCCCGAGGGCTCGAGTGAGTTTCGGATAGGCCACAGGATGTTTTGGACTTTGGAAATCTGGTTTTTCTGCAGAATCTGTGTTCTGGCATATCCTTCTTCGCGTTTACGAAGGTACTCTCGTGAACGCGAAGAGTAAACTGGGCAGCTGAGGATTTCTTCTTCGCGAATGCGAAGGCTTGGTCGCGAATGCGAAGCGATGGGGGGCGTTACCCTTCGCGAACGCGACAAGCCCATCGCGAACGCGTACTGTTAGGCACTGGGGAGGGGGAGTCAGCCTTTTCTTCATCGCGAACGCGAGCAATGTCTCGCGAACGGGAAGACCAGGGAAGGGTAGCCTACGCGAACACGAGCACTCCCTCGCGAACGCGAAGGTTTGGCAGCCCTTACACTTCGCGAACGCGACAATGCTCTCGCAAACACGATGAACACTGTCGCTAGCACTTAACAGAATCCAAAACGGGATTTTTGCCAAAAAAACTCATTTTTCTCAAAAACCAAACGGTGAGGGGCGGTTTTTCAAGAGTCATTCCTTCCCCAAATTGTTGGTAAGTGATTCTAAACCATTTTCTTTCAATTACCCATTACATTTTTTGAATTTGCAACCTAAAATCTAGAGTTTTCATGGTAGAATTAGGGGTTAGGGTAGAAAATAGGGATTTCGGGAATTTGGGGATTTAGACCTCAATTTGAGGTCGGATTCCAAAACTAATTACATATTCGGGCTCGGGGGTGAATGAGTAAAAAGATTTTGGTCCGAAACTTGAGTTTTGACCAAGCGGGCCCGAGGTCGATTTTTCGACTTTTTGGAGGAAAAATTGAAAAATTTAATTTATGCTATATAATTGATTCCTTTAGCAATATTTGATATTATTGAGTCATTTTTGAATAGATACGGGTGGTTTGGAGGTGAATTCCAAAGGAAAAGGTGTGCTTAACAATTAAGTGGCCTTCGAAGAGAGGTAAGTGTTGTGTCTAACCCTGACTTGAGGGAATTAGGAACCTTAGATTATTTACTAAGTGAAATTCATGTGAGCGGTGTATATGTGAGGTGACGAGTACCTATGCGCCGCCAATTTACCTTTTTTTCCATGTTTCTCTATTTTTCTGATTTTGTCTCATTCCTATGCCAAATTGCTACGTGTTATACTAGTGTTGTTCAAATTATCGTTCTTATCATGTTTACGAATTTTTCTGGTGATAACTGAGTTTTTATTTAAAAGTTGAGGTTTGATATTATGGAACCAAATGTTGAAATAAGGTTTATACTTGTTATTCTATCTCCATGTTGTTATTTATGCATTGCATTATGGTAAGGGAGAGTGTTAATGCACGAAGGGTGATGCCGTGCCATATTGTGAGTGTTAATGCACGAAGGGTGATGTCGTTCCATATTGTGAGTGTTAATGCACTAAGGTTGATGCCATGCCATGATATGAGAGTAAAACACGAAGGATGATGTCGTGCCATTTCTATTAATTTTATGGTGAGATTGAGAGTAAAAGCACGAAGGGTGATGTCGTGCATTTTTCCTTATTGTATTCACTATTCATGTTGACTCATGGTATATTGACTGCTCCGGTGATCATTCTGTTGTAGTTCTTTGTCTTGTATTCCCCTTAGTATGTTTCTCCTCCTGACATTTCCTGTTTAGTTCTTCATTCCTATTATTTGCGTATACACTGTTAAATTATACAAGTTGATTTGTAGGTGCCTTGCTTTAGCCTCGTCACTACTTTGTCGAGGTTAGGCTCGACACTTACCAATACATGGGATCGGTTGTACTGATGCTGCACTCTGCACTTTTTGTGCAAATTTTTATACCGGCTCAGGTTGATCGATATTTGCTATTGGTCCGCTGTCCGGAGACTCAAGGTAAATTTGTCGGCGTTTACAGACCTTGAAGTCCCCGTCTATCTTTTATGTCCTACTGTTTTCTTTCATTCAGACAATTGTATTTTTTTTCAGACTATTACTTGTAGTAAATTCTAGAATGCTCGTGAATTGTGACTCCAGATCCGGGTGGTAGTAATTAATACAGTGTTACGATATTCTGCACTTATTATATTTCATTTTAGTTAGTTATTGTTATTTACTGAATGGAAATAAGGAATTAGTTTAACAATTTTCTAACGTTGGCTTGCCTAGCAAGTGAAATGTTAGGCGCCATCACGATCCCGTAAGTGGGAAATTTCGGGTCATGATAGTTGGTATCAGAGCACTAGGTTACATAGGTCTCACGATTCGCGAGCAAGCTTAGTAGAGTCTGGAGGATCGGTACAGAGACGTCTGTGCTTATCTTCCAGAGGGTATGAAGTTTATGTACAAGTTTCACTTCTATTCTTCCTTGTCGTGCGATTTTGCTTTCTCAATACTGATTGAACTCTTTTACTCTTATTCTCTCGCAGATGGCGAGAACACGTACCGCTTCCTCAGCTGAGCAGCAGCCAGAGCCTCCAGTGATAGCTCCTACGCGAGGTAGAGGTTGAGGCCGAGGCTGTGCCAGAGGCCGAGGCAGGGGCAGGGCTCAGCCTAGGGCCCGAGCAGCTGCCCCAGCAGTGGAGCCTCAGATAGAGATTGACGAGGAGGTTCCAGCCCAGACTATTCCTGTCGGACCAACTCAGGTTTTGGAGTGGTTCATTGCTACCCCAGTACTTCGGGATGCTTTGGTCCGTTTGGTGGGCCTTATGGAGAGTGTGGCCCAAACTGGCGCATTTCCCATGGCACCAACAGTCTCTCAGGCTGGAGGAGGAGCCCAGACTCCTACCACTCCCGCTATGGAGCAGATAGCTCCCCAGTATCAGGCTCCGGCAGCTCAACCAATCGGATTAGTTCAGCTAGTTATTGCGGCACAGGTCGGAGATGGGCCAGCTATGTCTTCTGAGGCTATATGGAGATTGGACAGGTTTACCAACCTCTTCCCTGTTCACTTCAGTGGTGCTCCTTCAGAGGACCCCCAAGAGTATCTTTATAGCTGTCATGAGGTTCTACGGAACATGGCTATAGTGGAGACTAATGGGGTCGATTTTGCTGCATTTCAGATGACTGGTTCCATCAAGAAATGGTGGAGAGATTACTTGTTGACCAGACCAGCTGGGTCGCCTGCTCTTACTTGGGATCAGTTCTCTCAGCTCTTCATAGAGAAATTTTTGCCTATAACATTGAGAGAGGAGCGTCACCGTCAGTTTGAGCGTCTCCAGCAGGGCAGTGTGACTGTTACTCAGTATGAGACCCGTTTTGTGGATTTGGCCCGTCATGCCATTCTTCTGCTTCCCACCAAGAGAGAGAGGGTGAGGAGGTTTATTGATGGACTTGCTCAGCCTATCAGAATGCAGATGGCTAAGGAGACTGGGAGTGAGATTTCTTTTCAGGCAGCTGCTAATGTCGCTAGACGAGTCGAGATGGTTCTTGCTCAGGGAGGTCAGGGGTCTGACAAAAGGCCTCGTCATTCCGGTGAGTTCAACGGTGCCTCATCTAAAGGCAAGAGTACTTTTGGTAGAAGCCATTATCCCAGGCCGTTTCATTCAGCGCCCCAGGCATCCCACGGTGCCTCAAGTGGTCGTGGCCCTCAAATGCATTATTCCGACCAGCTAGCCTACAATGCACCACCAGCTCCTATTAGTGCACCTCTACTCCAGAGTTATCAGGGTGGTTATTCAGGTCGACAAGGTCAGTTTCAGGGTCAGCAGTCTCACCATCCGAGGTTATGTTATACTTGTGGTGATCCGAGGCATATTGCTAGATTTTGCCCTCGGGCAACAGGCAGCTCACAACATCAGAGTTCTCGTGCCATAGTTCTGGCACCACCTGCTCAGCTAGCCAGAGACAGGGATCAGGCAGCCAAAGGTAGGGGCCAGCCAGTTAGAGGTGGAGGTCAGGCCATTAGAGGTGGAGACCAGCCATCTAGAGGCCGTCCCAAGGACGTAGTTCAGGGTGGTAGGGCCCAGCCCCGATGTTATGCTTTCCCAGCCAGGCCTGAGGCTGAGTCATCTGACGCTGTTATCACAGGTACTGTTTCAGTTTGCAGTAGAGATGCTTCAGTTCTATTTGATCCGGGATCTACTTACTCCTATGTGTC
>AWOL01S0012638.1:5856-17304 GCA_000715115.1 Nicotiana otophora
CCTTCAGACCGTGATGGCGCCTAACATTTCACTTGCTAGGCAAGCCAACGTTAGAATAATATTAACCAATTTTTAAATTATTTTTAAATTATTAATAATCAAGGAAACAAAAGCGGAAGCAAAGTTTGAAATATAGTGAATAATCCATAAAAACAACGTTGTCTAAATACCATCCCAGAATTGGTGTCACAAGTGCACGAGCTTCTAGATTAAATACAAATAAAGGTCTGAATAAAATAAAGCTGTCTAAAAATAAACACACAGCTAAAGTAAAATAAACGGGGACTTCAGAACTGCGGACGCCATGCAGTTATACTTCAAGTCTCCTCTGGTAGCTGAAATTCGAGCAAGTCTATGGTACGCCGCTGAGACCAACTCCAAAATCTGCACAAGAAGTACAGTGTAGTATCAGTACAACCGACCCTATGTACTGGTAAGTGCTGAGCCTAACCTCGACGAAGTAGTGACGAGGCTAAGGCGGGTCACTTACATTACATGTACGCAATATTAGTAACAACAACAATAACAAAAATAAATCAGGTAGCTCATTTATAATAATTGAAGCAAACTCAGCAGTTATAACCAATTATCATTTTCATCAATTCCGTTGTAGGGTACAACCCGCTCTCATAATATATTCACATTTAATTTTGTTGCATCATTCAACCCGCTCTCACAATATATTCACATTCGGTTCTGTTGCGGTGTGCAACCCGATCCACCAATAGATATATATGTATGTCGACTTTTGAATAAGTCTATTGCGGCGTGCAACCCGATCCTCCAATATGGACTTTTAATAAGTCTGTTACGGCATGCAACCGATCCTCCAATATGGACTTTTAATAAGTCTGTTGCGGCGTGCAACCCGATCCTCCAATATAGACTTTTAATAAGTCTGTTGCGGCATGCAACCCGATCCTCCAATATGGACTTTTAATAAGTCTGTTACGGCGTGCAACTCAATCCTCCAATATATTCATTTCAATCAATTTTGTTGCGGCGTGCAACCTGCTCCTCCGGTATATTCATTTACCAATTCTTATAGAAGGAATTTCCCCAATAAATGCAACAATTAATATAAACTTATAAGACAAAAGCATACAATAATTATGATTTAATCATGAAACAGACAATGTCAAATAGCAAATTATTATAGAAATCAGGGAAAAAATAGGTAGTTTAATATTTAATATGCTAAATGTCAAATAACAATTAAGACACATAATTCAAGTAGCATGGAGCAATTAATCCAGGAATTCAAGAATTAATATTTGGCAAAGAATAGGAGAGAAATAATTATTATAATAATTAATTCATGATTTAAAATAATTTATGATTTTCAAGTAATTATGCAAATAATTAATTTGACGACGTATAGACATACGTCACCTCGCCCATACATCGTTCACATGCATTTCACATAACAAATAATTTAAGGGTTCTATTCCCTCAAGTCAAGGTTAACCACGACACTTACCTCGCTTTGTAAATTTCAATCAATTACTCAACCACAGCTTTTCCTTTTAAATTTGTCTCCAAAAGTTTCAAATCTATTCACAAACAATTCGATATATTCAATACGAATAATAGGAATTAATTCCATATGAATTTATTAATTTTTCGGATAACAATCCGAAATTCATTAAAATATTTAACAGTGGGACCCATGTCTCAAATATCGAAAAAACTTACGAAATCCGAACACCCGTTCCGATACAAGTCCAACCACATAAAATTTATCAAATTTCGATGTCAAATGGACCTTCAAATCTTAAATTTTCGTTTTTGGAAGATTTTATAAAAATTTCAATTTCTTTCATCTAAATCCGAAATAAATGATGAATATAGACTTAGATTTATGAAATACAATCACTATATGATAAAGAACACTTATCCAGTTCGAAATCGTGAAAAATTCCTTTGAAATCGCCCCTAAGTCGAGTTCTAATTGAGGGTTTGTGAAAAATGGAAAAAATCCCGTTTTGATTCTGTTTTATGTCACATATGTCAGGCCTTCTTCGCGTTCGCGATGAGTAGCAGTTTGTGGCTTTCGCGTTCGTGAAGGCTTTTCCCCCCTGGCTTTCGCGTTCGCGAGGCATTGCTCGCGTTCGCGATGAAGGAATGATCAACCCCCCCCCCCTCCCGGTGTGCCTAACACTACGCGTTCGCGAGGAGCTGGTCGCATTCGCGAAGGTTAACGCCCCCATCGCTTCGCGTTCGCGAAGAAGAAAACTTCAGCTGCCCATTCACTCTTCGCGTTCGCGAGAGTACCTTCGCGAACGTGAAGAATGATATGCCAGAACACCTGCTGCAGCAAAATACCAGATTTTCAAAGTCTAAAACATCTCGTGGCTCCGAAACTCACCCGAGCCCTGAGGGCTCCAAACCAAACATGCACATAAGTCTAAAAATATCATACGAACTTGCTCGCACGATCAAATCGCCAAAATAACATCTAGAACTACGAATCGGGCGCCAAATCAAAGGAAATTTTCAAGAAAACTTTAAATCTTATATTTTTACAACCGGACGTCCGAATCACGTCAAATCAACTCCGATTCTCACCAAATTTGGCAGACAAGTCATAAATATTATAGTGGACCTATACTGGCTCCGGAACCAAAATACGGACCCGAGATCAATAAATCCAGTATCAGTAATTTCTTAAAAATCATTAAGCTTTCAAGCTTTTAATTTTTCATCAAAATTCCATATCTCGGGCTAGGGACCTCGGAATTTGATTCCGGGCATACGTCCAAGTCCCAAATTATGATACGAACCTACTAGAATTGTCAAAATACTGATCCGGGTCCGTTTATTTAAAATGTTGACCAAAGTCAACTCAATTGAGTTTTAAAGCTATATTTCACATTTTAATCCATTTTTCATATAAAACTTTCCGAAAAATTGTACAAACTGTGCACGCAAGTCGATGAATAATACATGATAATTTTTGAGGTCTTAGAATATAGAATTACTTATTAAATTTAAAGATGATATTTTAGGTCATCACAATCATACTTATGTGATAAATTAAGCTAATGTGGCAATATTGAGTGTAAATCACGAAATAAATATCACATAAATTGATACGAACAATTGATTATACTGATAATCGAGTCAAATCAACTTGATAGCCGAAATAAATCAGAAGCAGTTTAAATGCTATGAAAATATGCAAAAACATAAAATAAAATCGAAAAATTAAGAAGCCGATAAAAGTGGTGTTATATTTGGTATAGTTTCGTTTATGTATTAAACAAATTGACTAAGTTGAATTGATTCAATTTTAAGTAAAAATAGAGTTAAATAGAATCATGAACGCCCTTCCCCTCCCAATTCTTACAAATGGCCAAATACATGTGTAGCCCCTTAAACTTGTTTGATTTTTTTATTTAGGCACTAAAACTAAGTCTCATTCTTATTGATTGCCTAAACTCAAATCACATTGTATTTGTTGGCATGGCACAATGTGTGAAAAGAAATCACCCTGCCACCGCCTCCTCCACTTTCCACCACCATTCACCTATTCTTTCTCACTCCTCGCCGCCTTTCCCTCTTCCCCATCTATTAGTTCAAAAAAATGAAAAGAATTTTGGGCCACAAATAACACCATTTTTGCAATTCGCCGTCTTTCATTCATCATCTCTTTTTTTGAGTTTTACTGTTTTACTGGTTTCAGAAACTCCATAAAACTGAGATTTTTTCAGAATTATTGTTGCTCTCAAACGCACACGCAAGTATACGTGGTCGTACAAAGAATATAGGATTGTAAGTCCAGATATCGTACCCATTTGAACTTGTGATTAGTAACTATGTACTAAATTAAACTAAAACAATTAATCTATTCAAGCGATTTTCTACAGTATGAATATTTAACTAAAACTAATCTAGAGTAACAAACTAAGAGATTAAAGGAAATAAGTAGGCAATATTCTCGATACTCAGGTTCAAGATCTAGCTCTACTCAATCTTATATGCAATCAAGAATTCCCTCTCCCGATGTTCAATCCTAGATTCATAAATAGTATTCAATTGGTGATCAAGCAATCAAATAATTAAGCACAAGATTGAATAAATAAACCAATATGACAAAATAATACGAATAATTTAAGCTTCAAACTACAATGTTCATGTAGCACCCAAAACTCTAGAACTAATAAACTATGAGATTAAAGGAAGATAAGATAAAGAAAAACTGAGAATCCTTGCTCCCGAGTGTTCCGTGCGTGTATTTTCCTCTCCAACTGGTGTCTCCTCCTCCAAAATAGGTTTAGACTTGCTTTTGTACGAGTTGGGGGCGTCTTGGGTTGAAATAATCTTGTCCCGGACGAAGTAGGATATTTTTTCGTCACCTAGCGCCCAGGGTAGCGTGGCACTAGCCTTGGCGCTAGGATTTTTGAGGTTCTGAAAACTGGGCCATAGGTAGCGCCCCACGCTATCTGTGGTGCTACACTGTCCCAATTTTTTATTTTGTTCCCTTTTTGCTTCAACTCGTGCACTTTCGTCCCACATTACCTCTAGATGACTCCTACACATTAAAATATCACGAATTAACATAATTTATAACATTACACATCCGAATTTTATGAAACATGAGTAAAATGCGAGGCAATATGCATAAAAATATACATAATTTAAGCTGAATATCAACACCCCACACTTAGCTAGTGTTTGGCCATAGATTCCCAAATTTGTTTTGAAAAATCTGATTTGGGTGAAGTTTGGTTTGAAGATGAAAGTGTGTTTGGACATAAGTTTTCAAAACATGTTTCACCTTCTTTTTTTTTTGAAAAAACACGAAACATGACTTATACCCACAAGTTCTAAAAACTATCATAAATACCCAACAGTACATTCATCAATAACATTCATTATCATTATCACAAACTATAGTCCCGAACATAAATAAATTTAGTACAAAATTATCATTTTTATAAAGAACTACATAATACACTATCATATGACCGAGAAGACGAAGCAACTTTATTATAAAATAATAAATGATGGGTTCTTTTATAAAATACAAAAGTTTGGGGTAATTTTTAAATGTTTTTAAAAATGTAATAGTAAAATTTTTGGCCAAAACCGGCTCTTGAGCGGTTTTGGAATTTGAAAATTTGCCAAAATATGGATAAAATTTATGAACAAACATGTATTTGCCAAACAAATTTGGGAAAAATTTGGCAAAATCTATGGCCAAACAGGTCCTTAGACTCTTGCTCGCTCTCGAGCAATGGAACTCTCAACTACACACCAACACGTACATCTCAATTAGGGAAAAACAATTGAATTTGTTTTTCAACATACACTCTACTCTTGACTATGATCGATACCGGCAATCAAGCACGCACATACAAATTTTACATTCTTCCTGTTTTAAACATGCCCAAGTGTAAACAATTCAATTTAATCAATTCAAACAACATATCTGTCACCACCCTACCTCAAGAGCCGACTCGTTACCACTAAGCACCCTCAACTCGCGCACTCACCCAGTAAGAGAAGTTTGCAACATTACCAATCCTTCATGAGATTATGTGCCTCACTAATAAATAAAAGAGTGAATATAGAATAGTCCACACATTCAAGTATGCCTTTGAACATAATTTAAGGACATCACACAATTTGAACAAAAACATCGCTCACTCTCACAAAGAATTCATGTGCATCTCGTAGTCGTACCATAAGCTTGCCTGTAGTGTACATCTCTACTAATCTAAGCTAGCCAAATCTAGGATCAATTAGGAATTTAAGGTTGTAATGTAGGCTAAAGGATGGGTATGATATATTTAGGAATAATGATTAACCATCCTAAGCACTTTAATACATTACACTCAAAAATCGAGCACATCTTCTTCTCAACCAATTCACTCGCCACAAACCATATACAACATAACCCCTTTTCCAATTAAGCATATCTATATTCCCACTAGCACGAATTAGTAAGGTTAGGAGGTGTGTATTTTTCTACATTATTTGAACTATTTTTTTCTTTCTTGCAAATTTTCTTCTTCTTTTTCTCTCTCTTTTTTTCTTTTTTCTTTTCTACACACCCTCCATACATTAAGGTTCATCGGCTAGTGACCTTTTTCACAACTTTAGTGCACCTTAAGAGCCCTTCCATGGTTCTGCTCGAAAGCTACTCTCCAATCTCTCACCTTACTTCTTTTAGCGACTAAGTGCCTTAGGAGATAAGTATTCAACAATCTCAAATTAAGAACAAAATAGAGATACAACTTGTAATGTGGGTGCCAAAAAAGGTCTATAAGCTCAAAGGGGCTAGCAATGAAAAATGTTATTTTTAAGTAACAGGCACATCTATGATCAAGCAAGAAATGCCTACGTCGTCCCCTAGACTAGCACAACTTAATTAGTTCGTTTCGATTAACACACAGGGCAAGTTATAGAGTATACAGGATTAGCACAGAAAATTACAAATCCTCACACACATTGCACATGACTCAATCTAGACGGTTCTGTTCAACTCTCAAGTCAAGCAAGCACATATAATTGAGAAATTTTAAGCAATTTTGTACTATGTGGCATACAAATCAAACAACTAAGAAAATGCGTTACAGAGTAGGCAATTTATTTTATTCGGGCATCACAATTCAACCCAAATGTACGGGAAGACAGAACGCATGACATAGCCTAATGTGCCAGCACCAAACACGTAAATAGGTACCTCAAAGCAACCCAGTTTCTTCCTAACCTACTCCTAAAAAAACAAAGTACCCGGTTCGAGCTACACCCTTGGAAAAGAACCGACGCCCAAAGAAAAACTAAGGGATCCTACCTAACTATCCTAAAAAAAATCTTTTCGGTATTTTTTAATCAGATTTTAATCCCTCAAGAAAATTGTCCAAAATATCCATCGTCGGGAAAAGTCCGAGCTTTTTCTGATTTTTTTTTCTCAATTTTCGTTTTTATTTTATTTTATTTTTAATTACAAAAATCACTACACTAAGAAAGAATACTACAATTAAGCTAGGATAGCATAGAAAATCATCCAGACAATCTCCTCACCCCACACTTAATAATGTGCAATGTCCTCAATGCACAATATAAATAAAAAGTAGGTAAAAGAAACTCCATGGTAGGCCAAAGGGCAAAGCATTAGCACTTAACGGGATACTCAAACTTCTTTAAGGTATGATCATTTGTGCGGGCACTCCACACTTAGTTTCAACCACCTGCTCGATTTTTCACACACATACGGCCTTTGACTCCATACTCCTACTCCTACAAAAATACAAAAATAACACTACCAAAAAAAATAACATAATAAAAAAACAAAAGTAAAAAGTAAAAATATAATTGGGTTACCTCCCAACAAGCGCTTGATTTAACGTCGCAGCACGACGCTACCACTTTTCCTTCCACTTTGAAGATATGAATTGCACCCCCCCAATTTTGCATCAACTTTTATGTCACATTCCTGGGACGGTGGTTCAAATACAAAAGAACCAAGTAAATAATGTCGCATCTTGCACTTCTTGGCTTTTAAGTGGGGGGGGGGGGGGGGGGGGGGAGGGTGTCATTTTGACTCCTTGGCATCGCAAAATTCAGAATATATGCACTTTGTTCCTCATCCATTGACTCCTCCATATGCTCGAATGGATCAATTCTCGTGTCACCAACCAAACACAATGTTGAAAAGTGGTTAGAATGAGGTTTGATGCGCTCCAACTCTGAAATCGCTTCACTTTTAACATCCTCACTTTTTCACACTTCGTCAACCTTATCATCATCAACAAAATTTTGGTCGAATAGTTGGAATTCCTTTTTTTGCTCCACTAGTTGGCCAGTATCTACAACAAATGCTTGTAGGGCATTAGACGCCTCAACCTTTTTATTCAATTGAGAATGCAAGTCATGGATATTTGAGCCAAATTGATCTATCTCTTGCTTAAGCTTAGTTCTTCCGTCTATCAACTGTGTTGCTATATTTGCAAGACCATCACGGAGAAACTCATGAAATTTTATTACTTGAGCTTGTTCCTCTAGCCAAGATTGGCTCACTATATCTGCTTCTTCAACTTTTACCTCTTGTTGGAACTCACTCTTTTCGTCGAGTTGAGGTTCTTCTTGAAAAATAGCCATTAATTCCATTCTAGTATGCAATACTTTAATTGCTAAGGCAGTCTTTTCATTTTTCTCAATTACTTGCCTCACAATGTCCATAATACAAGCATCGCATTCTACATCCTCCACTTCATTGCTCATATCAAACTCATAAACATTATTAGAAAAATCATAATAAGGGCTCAAAAAAGGGTAAAAAGAATTAGGACAACCATCCCAATGGTCACCTTGACAACCACACACATTATAGAAATTTTACTCATAAGATTGTGATTCATAATTTTTCCACAAGTGTGGTCCTCCACAATATGGACAAGGATCACCAAAATAAAAATAACCAATATTCGATCAATTCTCATTCCAAGATGCCATATCAACAGAGATAATAAAATATTAAACTAATCTAAAAAAATGAGTAAACCAAAAGTAAAAATCTAATCTAGTGAAATAGTCAAATTCAAAGCCCCAGCAACTGCGCCAAAAACTTGTTGCTCCCAAATGCACACGCAAGTATACATGGTCGTACAAATAATATAGGATTATAAGTCTAGATATCGTACCCACAAGGACTTGTGATTGGTAGCTATTTACTAAATTAAACTAAAACAATTAATCTATTCAAGCGATTTTCTATAGTATGAATATTTAACTAAAACTAATCTAGAGTAACAAACTAAGAGATTAAAAGAAATAAATCGGCAATATTAGAGGCGAATTCAATGAGAGAAAATATTCTAGAGCTATGGGTTGGCTAAAAATCTCGTTGAGTCTTCCGCTTAAATTGTATAATTAATTTATCTGGTTTATTGATTGACATGGTTAATATTACTCATAGTATTCTCCCGAATTCCTACTCGCCTATTCAAACTAACCTAACTCCTATATTCCTATAGAATTAGGATTAACAAGAACGCATTAATAATTCCTGTATAATAACCAAGCAAGGCGATTAGGTATATCCCTATTCTAACCGCAAATCTGTTCCCTCTACTCAAGTTCAAGATCTCGCTCTACTCAATCTTATATGTAATCAAGAATTCCCTCTCCCGAGTTCAATCCTAGATTTGTAGATAATAATCAATTGATGATCAAGCAATCAAATAATTAAGCGCAAGATTGAATAAATAAACCAATATGATAAAATAATAAGAATAATTTAAGCTTCAAACTACAATGTTCATGTAGCACCCAAAACTCTAGAACTAATAAATTATGAGATTAAAGGAAGAGAAAATGAAGAAAAACTAAGAATCCTTGCTCCCAAGTGTTTCGTGCGTGTATTTTCCTCTCCAAGTGCCGTCCCCCCTCCAAAATAGGTTTAAACTTATTTTTATACGACTTGGGAGCGTCTTGGGTTGAAATAACCTTATCCTGGACGAAGTAGGATACTTTCCCGTCACCCAGCGCCCGGGGTAGCGTGGGGCGCTAGCCCTGGCACTAGGATTTTTGAGGTTCTGGAAACTGGGCCACATGTAGCGCCCCACGCTACCTGTGGCGCTACACTGTTCTAATTTTTTATTTTGTTTCCTTAGTACTTCAACTCGTGCACTTTCGTCCCACATTACCCCCGGATGAATACCACGAATTAACATAATTTATAACATTACATATCCGAAATTTACGAAACATGAGTAAAATGCGAGGCAATATGTATATAAATATACATATTTTAAGCCGAATATCAATTATGACTGTCCAACGATTTCTCTTCTTTCCCAAATTCACATTTACCATCAGAGCATTTCTCAAACCGTAAAAATCTCCATCATAGTTGGGAGAGACGGCGACAATGATACCGTCAACTAAAATTCTTCAATATCCTTATACCTAGCTATACATAAAACCCAACATTCAAGTCAATAAAAAATTAATTAGAGTTGTAGGGTTGCAGCAGAGAAGACGAAGATAAAATCGAAAAAGATGTTGATAAATATTAAATACCATACCTGATCCAAATGATTCTTGAAGAGTTGATATGGACCCATTTCCTTCGTTTTGCTATACTCTTTTAACCAATCAAAATCAAATTTAGAAAGTGACTTTATGTATTAAAATGGCATAGACATAGAAAAATAGACGAAAGGGAAATGAAAGAAATGTTATGAAACAAGAAAGAATATGTAGAGATCTCCACAAAATTTCTATTACCTCAATAATCGGCAAAAACTGTGCTGAATCATGGGATGACGCGTGTCCGGGCATTAAATGCGGAGAGACGTGCATCTAATCAACCGTCAGAAGCTTTCAGAGGGATTTATAATAATTCCCACCAAAAAAGTATTTCTACCAACTTCCCGGTAACACAAAGTTATGTCACCGGAAAGCAGAGGGACTATCTGTATAGGGTGAAATATGATATGACATGTGGTCATCTAAAGGAAAGACACGTGGAACCCTAGACGGGGATATACGAAGATTGAACGCAGTCATTCCGCTTGTCACCGGAAGGGATAACGTTCTTAAAGGTGTATTAAATTCTCTGCGTCCGGTAGCATTTAATAAGGAATATTCTGTAGCATCAAGAGCGACGACCCGTTACGGAAAATTTGGCATTTATATTCACCGTTACATCTTCATCAATAACCCTCATAATTGATATTAAAAGATGGCACGATCCTAGGACCTCCTTCCCTAGACATAGCTATAAATAGTTAGCCCAATTATAATTGTAGGGGACACGAATTTTCAGGCAAAACTTACACCACATTCTATATAAAGCTTAATACAATCTTACTTTTCCGCTTTTTGATCTCATCATTGATGTACCCAAAAATCTTGTTCCCGGAACTGCCATCTCTGCTGTTTCATCTACATTTTAAGGCTAAGTATTGTACATTTCTTCAATTATTGCATTATTTCAGGATCAAATTAGTTCACTTGTCTAGAAACTACATATAAATTCAACTGTACCGTTTTACGGATAAACAATTACTGTGTCCGAAAACTTTGTTCCCAGAACTGTCATCTCTGCTGTTTCATCTACATTTTAAGGCTAAGTATTGTATATTTCTTTAATTATTGTATTATTTCAGGATCAAATTAGTTTACTTGTCTAGAAATAATGTATAAATTAAACTGTACCGTTTTACGAGTAAATAATATAATTTAACTAGAGTTCAAGTATCTAAATAAAACTTTTTATTTATTTATTTAAGAAGCTATACATGTATTTGGCCTTTACAAATTATAAAAGTGTTTAAATATTGGGAAGAGTACACGAGTTAGTAGTATGTGTGCTAAGCCAAAGTATAAAGAGGAAAAGACTATGTCCGCGAGCAAACAACAAAAAATAAATTGATCATTATTAACCAAAAGGTTTCGTGGGTATTCCAAAACTTTATTTTTTAATGTGAAACT
>AWOL01S0012640.1:1537-16752 GCA_000715115.1 Nicotiana otophora
GTCTAGTAGAGTCTTACAGATCGGTACGGAGACGTCTGTACTTATCTTCGAGAGGCTACAGAACTGTTAGGAAATTTCCATTTCTTTTATTCCTGTCGTGCGGAATTTGTTGAATTTGAAATTTGAACATTTGTATCTCCATTCTCTCACAGATGGTGAGGACGCGCGCTACTGGGTTAGCTGAGCAGGCATCCGCACATACGTCTATAGGTGCAAGAGTTCGGGGCCGAGGTAGAGGTCGAGGAAGGGCACGTGCTGTGACTAGAGCACCTGTCCGAACAACAGTTGAGGAGACACTAGTAGCTCCAGTTGGGGGACAGGTACCAGAAGAACCTATTGTTACCCTCGGACTTCAGGAGACTTTGGCACAGTTCCTGAGTATGTTTGGTACATTAACTCAGGCGGGATTGATCTCTGTTGAACCAAATATTCCGCAGATTGGGGGAGTAGCTCAGACTCCTATCATAACTCCAGAGCAGCAGGTTCACATTGGTCAGGTTCCGAGTGTAGTACCGGTACAACCATTTATTCCGATTCGGCCTGAGGTCAGGCTCGAGGCATCAGAAGAAGAACAAAAGAGACTCGAAAGGTTTAAGAAATATGATCCACCAACTTTTAGTGGTACATCTATAGAGGATGACCAAGAATTTCTAGAAAATTGTCACCGTATTCTCCGCATCATGGGTATTGTGGAGGTGAGTGGAGTTGCCTTTACTACATTTCAATTGTCAGGCGCAACGTATCAGTGGTGGCAAATCTATGAAGAAAGTAGACCAGCCGATGCCACACCACCAACTTGAGCTCAATTTTCAAAAATGTTCTTGAAAGAGTTTGTTCCCCAGACTCTCAGAGATGCGTGGCGCGCAGAGTTTGAACGGTTGCGTCAGGGTACTATGACAGTGTCAGAATATGCTATCAAGTTCAATGAGTTAGCCCGTCATGCACCTATCTTGGTTCCTACAATCAGAGAACGGGTCCGCGGATTCATTGAGGGACTCGATTATGATATTAAAATATTCATGGCTCGAGAATTGCAAACTGATGCTTCATTTCAGCAAGTAGTGGAGATTGCAAGGAAGATTGAGGGTGTTTTAGGTGAGGAAAGGGGGTCTAAGGAGGCCAAAAGGTCTCGAAAATCTGGAGGGTTCAATGGATTTTACTCTTCAGCTAGAACCCATTATAGCGGAGGCTCGAGCAATCGATCAGATCAGTCCGCACATCAGAATACTCGGAGTGCTCTAGTTTACAGTGTACCACCGACACGAGATTCTTACAGTGATTATTCCAGATATTCGGCACAGACTCTGTACGCGCAGGCGCGACCTCAAAGGGGTTGTTATGAGTGTGGTGATACTAGGCATATCATGAGAGATTATCCCAGACTTGGGAGGGGTGGATTCTATTAGAACACTCCAACTACAAGCTTTATTCCAGTTGATACTCCACATGCACAGTCAGCTAGAGGTGGAGGACAGGCGGGTAGTGGGCGCCTAAGAGGTGGAGGCCCGACCCGTTGATATAATCACTATGATTTGGCTGAGGCCAATACACCGGATGATGTCGTTACAGGTACAATCTTGATTTTTATTATAAAAGAATATTTTTCTTAATTTGATTCGGTTCCGAATATTGAGGTGAGTCCTCCTATTATGCTCCACTTATGGTGAGCTTCGTAAATTTGTGACCCACTTATATGTGTATCCCTATTGGGAGATTTAAAGATGTGATCCTGTGTCTGTCACTTTATTTTTGTGCACCATTGAGGGCTATAAGTCCAAAAAGCAAAATTTTATTATTCAATACAGTAAGTTTAATGTGTTTCGGAATAACTGGTTCTAATTTTTATGAATTATACGCCCTACCGGTATGAGGGTTCATTATATGTTGTGAAAATTATTTATGAAATATATTGAAAAGAAAAAAGAAAGAAAAGTTGAAATTTCAGTGGGCACAATGTGCAAAATACTTGTGATTCGAATTTGAGGACGAGATCCTCGTATTTTTACATGATGTGAAATATTTAAACCAAGCTAAAAGCCGCGATGGAAGTTATATAAGGACGAGGTCCTTGTGGTAAAATATTTATGAGTTTAAAATTATCCCTTGTAAAATTTAATTTTTGCAATAATATTAATAGGGAGTCATGTCTGTTAGGCTTATTTGATAATGTTTGTATATTTGCTATTCATATTCATCCATTTTTGTGTTGTAAATATTGAGTTTTAGCCTATGAGGTGAGTGCTCAGGTGGCGTTAAATGTGACTCATTAATCCGAGTAATTAATCATGAGGTCTTCATGCCTCAGGTTCTGTTGTCAGTATTGTAAAAATTCGAAACGAGGTGATGGTTAATATGAGATTAATTTATGATGTTGGAATTAATTATGAACAGCTTTTAAGACCAGAGATGTGGTGATGAGCATACATATGATGTGCTTCATATCCTGATATCATTATGATCAGGAAATGCTGAGATTAATGTTATTGATATATACCCTGTGGTATTTTGTTGGGTTGTAGATATGTTGTTAGGAGTTGTTTGGGTGTTACTCTGGCAAGTGGATAGGCCCAATTACAGGGGAGATTCTGCCGAAATTTCTGAAAAATTTGGGAGTTAGTAAAATTTGGGGGATTGAGATTTGCAAAGGGAGAGATAAATTATGTTATGTGTCTGAGGGCGAATGATCCTAAGCGGGGAATAATGTAGCACCCCAGAGAAAGTTTTGAATTACTTCAACACTATTGAGGAAATTTATATGTGCATAGGCACGAGTTGCTATAGCCAGTTGAGACTAATACTGTGCGTTGTTGTGAGAATTCAGGCATTTTTGGAAATGATTGGAGAGTTAGGGATTTTGCTTTAAAGCTTATAAGAATGAAGAAAAGAAATAATCTCAATTGAGATGGTATTGTCGGACCCGTGTTAAATTGCGGGAATGTAAAATCACTCACAAGTATGTGTGCAAGAATATACTCAATAATTTAAAGTCCTCAGAAAGATTCTTAGCACGTTCGAGGACGAATGTTTGTTTAAGAGGTGGAGAATGTAACGATCCGACTTGTCGTTTTAAGAATTTGCGCCCCGTTCAGTGACTTAAGATTTTGAGCAGCCTCGCAATATGTATTATGACTCGCGTGTATGGTTGAGTTTGATTTACGGCTGATTCGGAGTGATTTGAGACACTTAGTCCCTAAGACGGAAGCTTAAGTCTTAGGATTTTGACCGTAGTCAGAACTGTATGAAGACGACTCCGGAATAGAGTTATGTCGGTTCCTTTAGCTCAGTATGATGATTTTGGACTTAGGAGCGTGTCTGGAAAATTATTTGGAGGTCCGTAGTGGAATTAAGCTTGAAATGGCAAAACTCAAAATTTTGGAAAGTTTCATCGGGGGGTTGACCTTTTGATATCGGGGTCGGAATGCGATTCCGAGAGTCGGAACAACTCCGTTATGTTATTTGGGACTTGCCTGCAAAATTTGACGTCATTCTGGGTTGGTTTGATAGGTTTCGGCACGAGTTTTAGAAGTTGGAAGTTTTTGAAGTTCATAAGTTTGATTTGTGGTGCGATTTGTATTTTTGACGTAATTTGATGTGATTTGAAACCACGATAGAGTCGTGATATGTTACGGGACTGGTTAGCATGATTGGATGGGGTCCCGAGGGGCTCGGGTGTGTTTCGGACCAAATTGAAGTTGTTTGGACTGTTGTTGCTGAAGTCTGGTTTCCTTCTTCGCGAACGCGAAGGGAGTCCCGCATTCGCGAAGAGGAGTTTGAGGGGCTGATGATTTGTCCTTTGCGAACGCGAAGCTGTGAACGCGAACGCGAAGAAGGAGCAAGGCAAGCCTTCGCAAACGCGGCCCAGGCAACGCGAACGCGAAGATGAAAAGGAAGATAGGGGCCTAGGGTCGTTTGGCCTTCGTGAACGCGAAGCGTGGAACGCGAACGCGAAGGAGTTGGTCAGCTGGTCATCGTGAATGCGACGAGAACTTCGCGAACGCGAAGAGGAAATGATGGGGCAGAAGCAGTTGGCCTTTGCGAACGCGACGCTTGTCATGCGAATGCGAAGAAGGATTTGAGGCAACTGGATTTTGGCCTTCGCGAACGCGAAGGAATGGTCGCGAATGCGAAGAAGGTGTGTCTGGGCAGAATTAAAAGTCTCAAAAACGGGGATTTGAGTTCATAACTCAAAATCAAATTGGGAGCTCGGTAAAAGGCCATTTTTGGAGAGATTCTTGCGTGGGTGTTTGGGATAAGTGATTGTTATCCAGTTTTGATTAATTTCCATGATTATGTCTTTGGATCCATCATTTAATTCGGATTTAATGGAAGAAAAATCAAGATTTTTGTAAAATCTTCCAAAAACGAAAATTTAAGATTTGGAGGTAGATTTGTTATTGAAATTCGATAAAATTGGTATGCTTGAACTCGTATCGGAATGGGTATTCGGATTTCATGAAAATTATGTCGGGTTCCGAGAGGCGGGTCCCGTGTTGACTTTTGTTGACTTTTTAGAATAAATTTTTAAGTCGACGTATTATTATCCGGAATTATTTTCGATAAATTTTAATGAAGTTATACAAATAATTTGTATAGATTTGAGCGGCCCGGAGGTCAATTCAAGCAAGAAGGATATTTTGGAATATCGGCCTAACTTCAAAAGGTAAGTGTCTTGCTTAACCTCAAGTGGGGGAAATTTCCCTTAGGCATTGAGTCTTATGTGCAACTTGGGTAATTGAAAACTATGTACGCGAGGTGACGAGTACGTACTTGGTTTATATGTGCAATTTTTATTGAGTTAGAGTCTTGAGCATATTGTGTAGTAAATTGAATAATTATTGGCATATATTTAATCATCTACTTGTCGTGCCTAAACCCTTGTTGTTGACTCTGTTGTTATACGATAATGTGATGTGATTGTTATTTGATTATTTATGAAATTTCATGAATTTGCTGGCTTGATAATTATTAGAATTTAATTTCATTTTGGATTTTCCCCTCTGTAAATAATTAATTAAATGAGTTTAAGAAGAGGTATTTATATAATTATTGAAAATTTGATCTTTTATGAAGACTTTGCTTTATGTTGAGTAATTTCTATCTCTATTGATTATTTTTGGGTGTTGTACACATTGTGTGGATCATTTGGCTATTTGCTGTGAAATTAATTGACTTGGTTGTAGCTTTGAAATATGGTTGTGGCCATTGGAAAAATTGTGATATGAATTGATTTATGTTATGTTGTTGTGATAATTTTCTGTGTAAATTATTGTATTGTGTGAGTTGTTATTTTGGGGAGATAAGGGTGGTATTTCACCGTTGATATTATGTGGTTATAAGGGTGGCATTTCACTGTTGTGTTTGTGGCTATTGATATTGTCTGGGCGGAGCGATAAGGGTGGTTATAAGAGCGATAAGGGTGGCAATAGGAGCAATAAGGGTGGCTATTGTCATGGACGATATGCGATGATGTGGGGTTGTGGTGTGGACAATTTTCATGTGATGTTGTGATTTTCTTGTGTTTATTTTTATACCTTGTGCAACTTGTGTTGTTGTTAGTAAATTGATAATAATCTGATTTATGTTGAAATTGGGAGCCTGTGGCTAGTGCCAGGCTATTTATAAAATACAATGTGGGCACGTTATGCCGTGAATAGTGATATGAGATGGGGATATTGGCACGTGAATTGTCCATGCAAACTGTGATATAAAATATGGGCACGAGGTACTGTGATGAAATGACAATGATATTTGGCACGTGAATTGTCCGTGCAGTTGTGATATGAAATGAGGGCACGATTTGTCGGGAAAATATGATGATTTAATTATGGGCACAAGGTGCCGTGAAAATATGAAAATGGGCTGAGACCCGTATTTACGAAAAATATGAAAATGGACTGAGACCCGTATTTTGATGATTTTGAAATGAGGTGTCACATAGTGACTTTTTAAATTAAAAGAATTATATTCAAAATATTTATTTGGAAGGATATTTACTTAGAAAGTATTATATAAAAGAATTGTATTTTGAAAGATATTTATTTGAGGAAATTGTATTTGAAAAGATTTATTGAAAGGATTATATTTGAGAAAATTATATTTGAAATAGAGTTATCTAGAAGAACTATGTGAAAGACATTTATTTGAAGGACTTGATTTAATTGGGTGTAATTGTGTTTATTAATTGTTGAGTGATATTAATGGTATTCTTGTTGTCTGTTGTACATATTGCTGGTTGTTTTATCGTATCTTTATTATTATTTATTTCATATTATTTTGTATATTATATTGCACAGGTTATTAGACTAGTGAGTGTCTTGACTGTACCTCGTCTCTACTCTATTGAGGTTAGTCTTGATACTTACTGGGCACCGCTGTGGTGTGCCCACTGTACACTTCTGCACATTTCTGTGCAGAGTCAGGTATTTAAGATATCAGACGTGAGCAGAGTTAAAGCGCGATCATAAGGATTCAAGGTAGAGTTGCTTGGCTGTCGCAGTCCCTTGGAGTCTTTTCATTTCATTGTACTGTTAATTTGTAATCAAACAGTATTGTATATTCGGTCCTCGTGATCATTCCATATTTTCAGTTAGAGTTTGTGACTCAGTACTACCAGTCTTGGGAGGTTGTGTATTGTAATTATTTCCGCTGTTAGATTTTAAAAAAAATGGCTTCAAAATGTAATAGAAATCGGCTTACCTAGTCTTAGAGGCTAGGTGCCATCATGACACCTGCGGTGGAATTTTGGGCCGTGACAATAAATATTACCCCCAGTAGAAGATTATCTATATCTATTACAATAGCAGCTTACAAGAAGCTTACATAGCAGCTTGTAGTAGCAGCTTACAAGCAGCTTACACAGCAGATTACAAACAGCTTGCAGTAGCAGCTTACACAACAACTTCCTTTCTTCTATAAATAGAGGAGATTTAAGTTCATTATGTACATTAGTTTGGAGTTGAATAATATATCAATATCTCTCTGTACTTATCTTCGGTTTTTTTACTGTACAGTCTTTATTTTATAACACGTTATCAGCACGAGTCTCTAATTTCATTATCATTACCTGACTGTGAGGCAACATACTGCCCTTGTGCGTGGTCAAACCGAGTTCATTCAGAGCATTTTGAGGAAAATTACATCCTTGGAGTGGTGAACAACATGTTGGTTTTGTTAATTTCCAACTCTATAAAGAGATGAAATCCTTGTGATGTCTTCTCAAAGATAAGGCTTATTAATTTATAATTTTAATTTGATTTCCTTCATGAGTTTAAAAAATTGTGCTTATTATCTATGTCCATCACGTGCTAATTCTAAGCAACTAATGATGCAGGACTTGCAGGTATATTGTGATTTGAAATACAAATTTGAAGGCTAAGAAGACAATGGATATTGAATCAACTTGCTATGCTACGTGCTCTGTATATGTATTAGCATATAACAACTATTTTTTTTATATACTTGTTTTCATCATGTTGTCATCTACATAAAAAATTACAAAGTGAATAACAATGTCAGATCCATCTAAACTCCAACAGAGTTTATGAGAAATATATAATTACCAACAGTGGCAATATTTCCTAAGTCTCGTTATGACTTAACTTCATGGTTCACTTGAACTCCAGCAGAGTACGGCCACCAGAAGCGGCTATGTTTCATATATCTCATTGTAACTAAATTTTATTAACCACCAGAAGTGTTATATGCCTATGACCACCAGAAGTGATAATTTAGGCTTGTTATGGTTACAATGAAGATAAGTTAGAGAAAATTCTTTATATTATATTCATACCTCGATTTGTTTCTGAAGTAGAAAATATCTTAAAAGAGGTTCGAAGCATCACAATTTGATGTGATTATGTATGTTCAGATATTTATGTTCTATCTCCTAAAGGAAGAGAACTTTTGATAATATTAATCCATTTCCTGAAGTGAATGTGACAATAATAAATATGAACGCGCTTTTGATGTAAATATATTACGATTCACCTCCAGGAGAGATAATACGATTGAGAGAATATATTCTCAATATTTCATATTTCATATTTCAAATTTCTCCTGAAGTAGTAAATAATTAAAATTTCCTCCTGAAGCAGGAAAATATTATGTAGTGGTAAAAAAATATTAAAATTCTTAATTTTCGTCATTTATAAATTTAGAATTGTCTTTATATTGTTAATTTAATTATGATTTTCTCTCATGACACCAGAAGTGTCTGAACAATATTTGGTAGCACAAAATTTATCAAAAGCTCTTGAAGATCTAACTGTTTGTCTAGAAGAATCGGATAAATATTAGATTGTGGATAATAAGTGAAGGCTCTCGAAGAGCTTATATACAAATATGTCATTCATATTATATGATTATGGTCAAAATATATGTTGTAGTAAATGTGAAGTTTATTAATAAATGGCTATCATATTGAGACTACCAATGACAGGAAGATTGAAATTCTTCATGTTTTCACAATCATAGGGGGTAAAATAATATCGTTGTGCAGCAAATCCGTTCAAGTGACAATCCAGTAGATTTATTCACTAAATCTTTACCAACTTCAACTTTTGAGAAGATAGTATACAGATTGGAATGCAGAGACTCAATATTTGAAACAAAGTTTTCATCAGGGGGAGTAAAATACGCAATATACTCTTTTTTCCTTACTAAGATTTTTCCCATAGGGTTTTTCTTATAAGGTTTTTAATGCGGTAGCTAGTACTAGATATGTGTACTCTTTTTCCTTCATTAGAAGTTTTTTCCACGAGGTTTTTCCTAGTAAGGTTTTAAATGGGGCACATTATCTTTTAATAAATATCCAAGGGGGAGTGTTATAAATATATTTTATTATGGATGTCCATTTAGTACTCCCTTGTAAATAAGCTTCCTAAAGAAGCTTATCCATATGTGACTCCGCTGTAAATATGTTTATCTATTTAGTACTCTATTGGAAATAAGCCTCTTGAAGAAGCTTTTTCTTTCGGTACTCCGTTATGGATAAATATTACCCCCGGTAGAAGATTATCTATATCTGGTACAATAGCAGCTTACACAGCAGCTTACAAGCAACTTACAAGCAGCTTACACAGCAGCTTGCAGTAGCAGCTTACACAACAACTTCCTTTCTTCTATAAATAAAGGAGATTTCAGTTCGTTATGTACATTAGTTTGAAGTTGAATAATATATCAATCTCTCTCTATACTTGTCTTTGGTTTCTTTACTTTACAGTCTTTATTTTATAATAAATGGTGCAATGTAGTCGCGTTGTTTTACTTTACTGGGGAATATTTAACATGTTTTTCTTTTCTTATAGTATTTTTATTAAATCCTAAATTTTAGTACTTCATACATAGTTCAAATAAAGAATGATTCAATAACTAAAATTGTAATAATTATTAAAGTCCTAAATATCAGGAAAGTAACTTAAATTATAATTTTATCCAATGTAAAATATATTTTAAAGGCTAAAAAAGGCGAACGACATTTCGCTAAGGGCATTCGTATTTTTAATATATATACTACTGTCACGACCCAAAATACCACCACAGGCGTCGTGATGGCACCTAGTCTCTAAGACTAGGTAAGCCGATTTCTATTATATTTTGAAGCCATTTTTTTTTAAATCTCACAGCGAAAATAATTACAATACACAACATCCCAAGACTGATAGTACTGAGTCACGAACTCTAACTGAATACATGGAATGATCACGAGAACCGAATATACAATACTGTTTGATTACAAATTAACAGTACAATGAAATGAAAAGAGTCCAAGGGACTGCGACGGCCAAGCAGCTCTACCTTGAATCCTTATGATCGCGCTTTAACTTTGCTCAATCTTGATATCTTCAATACCTGGCTCTGCACAAAAATGTGCAGAAATGTAAAGTGAGCACACCACAGCGGTGCCCAGTAAGTATCAAGACTAACCTCAATGGAGTAGAGACGAGGTACAGTCAAGAAACTCACTAGTCTAATAACCTGTGCAATATAATATACAAAATAATAGGAAACAAATAATAATAAAGGCAGGATAAAACAACCAGTGATATGCACAACAGACAAAAAGAATACAATTAATATCACTCAACAATTAATAAATAAAATTACACCCAATTAAATCAAGCCCTTCAAATAAATGTCTTTCACATAGTACTTCCAGATAACTCTCTTTCAAATATAATTCTCTCAAATAATTATTTTTCAAATATAATTCTTTCAATAAATTTTTTCAAATATAATTTCCTCAAATAAATATCTTTCAAAATACAATTCTTTTATATAATACTTTCTAGCTAAAAATCCTTCCAAATAAATATTTTGAATATAATTCTTTCAATTAAAAAATCACCATGTGACACCACATTTCAAAATCATCAAAATACGGGTCTCAGCCCACTTTCATATTTTTCATAAATACGGGTCTCAGTCCATTTTTATATTTTCACGGCACCTCGTGCCCATAAATAAATCATCATATTTGTCCGTCACCTCGTGCCCTCATTTCACATCACAACTGCAGAGACAATTCACGTGTCAATATCCCCATTTCATATCACAATTCACGGTACCTCGTACCCATATTTCATTTTATAAACTGCCTGGCAATAGCCACAGGCTCCCAATCTCAACATAAATCAGATTATCATCAATTTACTAGCAACAAGATAAGTTGCACAAGGTATAAAAATAAACACAAGAAAATCACAACATCACATGAAAATCATCAACACCACAACCCCACATCATCACATTCGTCCCTGACAATAGCCACCTTTGTCGCTCCTATAGCCACCCTTATCGCTCCTCCCAGACAATATCAATAGCCACCCTTATCGCCTCCTATTATCACCCTTATCGCTCCTATAGCCACCCTTATCGCTCCTCCCAGACAATATCAATAGCCAACAAACACAACAGTGAAATGCCACCCTTATAACCACATAATATCAACGGTGAAATGCCACCCTCATCTCCCCAAAATAACAACTCACACAACACAACAATTTACACGGAAAATTATCACAACAACATAACAAAAATTAATTCATATCACAATTTGTCCAATGGCCACAACCAAATTTCAAAGCTACAACTAAGTCAATAAATTTCACAGCAAATAGCCAAATGATCTGCACAATATGTACAACACCCAAAAACCAATCAATAGAGATAGAAATTACTCAACATAAAGCAAAGTCTTCATAAAAGATCAAATTTTTAATAATTATATAAACACCTCTTCTTAAGCTCATTTAATTAATTATTTGTAGAGGGGAAAGTCCAAAATAAAATAAAATTCCAATAATTATCAACTCAGGAATTTCACGAAATTTCATAAATAATCAAATAACAATCACATCACATTATCATATAACAACAGACTCAACAACAAGGGTTTAGGCATGACAAGTGGATGATTAAATATATGGCAACCATTATTCAATTTACTACACAATATGTTCAAGACTTTAACTCCATATAATTTACACATATAAACCAAGTACGTACTCGTCACCTCATGTACATGGTTTTAAATTACCCAAGTTGCACATAAGACTCAATGCCTAAGGAGAATTTCCCCCACTCGAGGTTAAACAAGACACTTACCTTTTTGAAGTTAGGCCGATATTCCGAAATAGCTTTCTTGCTTGAATTGACCTTCGGACAGCTCAAATCTATCCAAATTAATTGTATAACTCCATTAAAATTTGTCGAAATAATTCTGGATAATAATATGTCGACTTACAAATTTATTCTAAAAAGTCAACAATAGTCAACGCGGGACCCGCCTCTCGGAACCCTACATAATTTTCATGAAATCCGAACACCCATTCCGATACGAGTTCAACCATACCAATTTTATCGAATTCCAATAACAACTTGACCTCCAAATCTTAAATTTTCATTTTTGGAAGATTTTACGAAATCTTGATTTTTCTTCCATTAAATCCGAATTAAATGATGGATTCAAAGACATAATCATGAAAATTAATCAAAACTGGATAAGAATCACTTACCCCAAACACCCACGCAAGAATCTCTCCAAAAATCGCCTTCTGTCGAGCTCCCAATTTGATTTTGAGTTATGAACTCAAATCCCCATTTTGGGACTTTTAATTCTGCCCAGATACACCTTCTTCGCGTTCGCGACCATTCCTTAGCATTCGCGATGACCAAATGACCAACTTCTTCGCGTTCGCGTTCCACGCTTCTCGTTCGCGAAGGCCAAACGACCCCAGTCCCCTATCTTCCTTTTCTTCTTCGCGTTCGCATTTCCTGGGTCGCGTTCGTGAAGGCTTGCCCTGTTCCTTCTTCGCGTTCGCGTTCACCAAGGACAAATCATCAGCCCCTCAAATTCCTCTTCGCGAACGTGGGACTCCCTTCGCGTTCGCGAAGAAGGAAACCATACTTCAGCAACAGCAGTCCAAACAGCTCCAATTTGATCTGAAACCGCCCCGAAACACACCCGAGCCCCTCGGGACCCCGTCTAAACATACCAACAAGTTCCATAACCTATCACAGACTTGCTCTAGGTTTCAAATCACATCAAATAACGCCGGAAATGCAAATCGCACCACGAATCGAACTTATGAAATTCCAAAACTTCCAACTTCTAAAACTCGTGCCGAAACCTATCAAACCTACCCGGAATGACGTCAAATTTTGAAGGCAAGCCCAAAATAACATAACGGAGTTGTTCTAACTCTCGGAATCGTATTCCGAACCCGATATCAAAAATTCAACCCCCCGGTCAAACTTCCCAAAAATTCGACTTTCGCCATTTTAAGTCTAAATTGGCTACAGACCTCAGATTGACAATCCGTACACGCTCCCAAGTCCAAAATCACCCAACGGAGCTAACGGAACTATCAGAACTCCATTCCGGAGTCGTCTTCATACAGTTCCGACTACGGTCAAAATCTTAAAACTTAAGCTTCCGTCTTAGGGACTAAGTATCCCAAATCACTCCGAATCATCCGTAAATCAAACTCTATCACACACGCGGGTCATTGCGAGGCTGCTCAAAACCTTAAGTCACTGAACGGGGCATAAATTCTTAAAATGACAAGTCGGGTCGTTACATTTTTCACCTCTTAAACAAACGTTCGTCCTCGAACGTTCTAAGAATTATTCTGAGGTTACCGAGTTGATAATTTTACTTTTACATATAAACTCACGGCTGATTCCACGTTACCTCATTTGAGATAAGCCCGACAACATCATCTCACTTGAGATTATTTATTTTATCCATATTTGTAAACTTTAAGGTCATTTTCTTACGCTCCAATATTTTCAAAAGGCCTGATTTCTCACAACAACGCATAGTATTAGTCTCAACTGGCTATAGCAACTCGTTCCTATGCACATATCAATAACTTCCTTTAAGGTGCTGCATTATTCCCCGCTTAGGATCATTCGCCCTCAAACACATTATATAATTTGTCTCTTCTTTTGCAATTCTCAATCCTTCAAATTTTACTAACTCCCAAATTTTTCAGAAATTTCGGCAAAGTCTCCTCTGTAATTGGGCCTATCCACTTGCCAGAGCAACACCCAAACAACTCCTAACAACATATCCACAATCCAACAAAATACCACAGGGTATATATCAATAACATTAATCTCAGCATTGCCTGATCATAATGATATCAGGACATGAAGCACATCATATGTATGCTCATCACCACATCTCTGGTCTTAAAAAGCTGTTCATAATTAATTCCAGCATCATCAATTAATCTCATATTAACCATCACCTCGTTTCGAATTTTTCACAACACTGACAACAGAACGTGAGGCATGAAGACCTCATGATTACTTACTCGGGTTAATGAGTCACATTTAATGCCACCTAGGCACTCACCTCATAGGATAAAACTCAATATTTACATCACAAAAATGGATGAATATGAACAGAAAATATACAAGCATTATCAAATAAGCCTAATAGGCATGACTCCCTATTAATATTATTGCACAAATTTAATTTTACAAGGGAGAATTTTAAACTAATAAATATTTCACCACAAGGACATCGTCCTTATATAACTTCCATCGTAGCTTGCAGTCCGGTTTAAATATTTCACATCATGTAAAAATGCGAGGATCTTGTCCTCAAATCCGAATCACAAGTATTTTGCACATTGTGCCCACTGAAATTTCAACATTCCTTTCTTTCTTCTTTTCAATATATTTCATAAATAATTTTTCCAACATATAATGAACCCTCATATCGGTAGGGCGTATAATTCATAAAAATTAGAATCAATTATTCCGAAACACATTAAACCCACTTTATTGAATAATAAAAGTTTGCCTTTTCGACTTATAGCCCTCATTGGTGCATACAAATAAAGTGACAGACACAGGCTCACATCTTTAAATCTCCCAACATGGATACACATATAAGTGGGTCACAAATTTACGAAGCTCACCATAAGTGGAGCATAATAGGAGGACTCACCTCAATATTCGGAACCGAATCAAATTAAGGAAAATATCCTTTTACAATAAAAATCAAGATCGTACCTGTAACGATACCATCTAGTGTATTGGCCTCAGCCAATCATAGTGATTAAATCAACGGGTCGGGCCTCCACCTCTTAGGCGCCCACTACCCGTCTGCCCTCCAACTCTAGCTGACTGTGCACGTGGAGTATCAACTTGAATAAAGCTTGTAGCTGGAGTGTTCTGATGAAATTCACCCCTCCCAAGTCTGGGACAATCTCTCATGATATGCCTAGTATCACCACACTCATAACAACCCCTCTGAGGTTGCGGCTGCTCGTACTGAGTCTGTGCCGGATAACTGAATAACCATTGTAAGAATCTCGTGTCGGTGGTGCACTATAAATTGGAGCACTCCGAGTAATCTGATGTGCGAACTGAGCTGACCGATTGCTCGAGCCTCCGCTATAATGGTTTCTACCTGAAGAGTAAAATCCACTGAACCCTCCAGATCTTCGAGACCTTTTGGCCTCCTTAGACTCCCTTTCCTCACCTAAAACACCCTCAATCTTCCTTGAAATCTCTACTACTTGTTGAAATGGAGTATCAATTTGCAATTCTCGAGCCATGCATATTTTAATATCATCTTTGAGCCCCTCAATGAATCTGCGGACCCGCTCTCTGATTGTAGGAACCAAGATAGGTGCATGACGGGCTAACTCACTGAACCTGATAGCATATTCTGATACTGTCATAGTGCCCTGACGCAA
>AWOL01S0012643.1:17076-28611 GCA_000715115.1 Nicotiana otophora
TAGTGATGAACAAAGTTTTTTCCTGATCCTCCTGGTTCATTTTTATTTGATTGTACCCGGAATAGGCATCGAGAAAACTAAGGATCTCATGGCCGGCTGTGGCATTCATCATGCGATCGATATTTGGCAGAGGAAAACAATCTTTAGGACATGATTTGTTTAAATCTTTATAGTCTACGCACATTCTATGTTTATTTCCCTTTTTAGGGACTACGACTACGTTTGCTAACCATTTATGATATTTTACCTCCCGAATGGATCCTATTTTGAGATGTTTGGTTACCTCGTCCTTGATTAATGCATGTTTTACCTCGGACTGGGATCTTCTATTTTGTTTTACCGGGCGGAACTTTAGGTCCAAGCTCAGTCGATGTGTAGTGATTTTCGGCAGGATCCCTGTCATATCTAGGTGGGACCAAGCAAAACAATCCATATTATTGACAATAAATTTAACGAGTTTTTCCCTGAGCTCGAGAGTTAACCCCGTACCCTGGTATACCTTTCGATCGGTTAGATGCTTGATCAGTACGGCTTCTTCCAGATCCTCGACCATCGATTTGGTGGCGTCGGAGTCCTCGGGGATTATGAAGGATCGAGGAATCCAGTAGTCATCGTCCTCGTCCGTTCCTTGCTTCTCCGATTGAGTGGAGGCCAGTAGTTGTGGTTGCTATTTAGCTTACTGTTTTCCTTTGGACTCCGATCCTTTTGTTGACGAAAGCGCCGATACCGGTATCACTTTGTAGACTGCGAACATCTCTTTGGTAGCAGGTTGTTCCCCATACACCATTTTTACTCCATCCGGTGTTGGGAACTTCAACATTTGGTGAAGGGTTGAGGGGACCGCCCTCATATTGTGAATCCAGGGTCTTTCGAGCAGTGCGTTGTATCTCATATAGCCTTCGATACATGGAACTTTGTTTCTTGAAAAATTCTGGCTACATTTACTAGTAGGATGATTTCACCTTTGGTTGTTTTGCTTGCCATGTTAAAGTCGTTGAGAATCCGAGCTCCGGGTACGATCTGATGTTGTAGGCCGAGCTGCTCCACGAACCTCGATCGAAAAATATTGGTCAAACTTCCTGGATCAGTCAAAACACGTTTAACTTGAATTTTATTCAAAAGGATAGAGATTACCAAAGCATCATTGTGCGGTTGTGAGATCCCTTCTACTTCCTCATCATTGAATGATAAAGCACCTTCTGGCACATAGCCTCGAGTTCATTTTTCTCTGGTGATTGATTCTTTAGTGCGTTTGAACACGGGCCCTTGTGGAATATCGACCCTACCAACGATCATGTGAATCACGTGTTGTAGTTCTTCCTGCTTGTTTTTCCTGTTTGCATCTCTGTCTCTGAAATGGTTTTAAGCTCGATCGCTCAAGAATTCTCGAAGGTCACCCTCGTTGAATAGACGGGCCACCTCCTCACTTAGTTGTCTGCAGTCCTCGATTTTATGACCATGTGTACCATGGTATTTTCATGTTTGATTGTGGTTCCTTAGGTATGGATCGGTTTGTAGGGGTCTGGGCCATTTAGTATCTTTGTTTCTCCCAATGGCTGACACAATATCTGATGCATCGATGCTGATGTTGTATTCTCATAATAGTGGTGCTTCAGTGGGATTAGAATGTTTATCGAAACCACTTTTGCTCATAAGTCCTCAAGAGCTCTGTCCTCGATCGTTCCTTCGATCATTTCGGATGGGATTGCATCCTCGGCCACTGTTTCTACGATATGCATTGTATGGTAGATACCGGTCTCTGCTCGACCGGGGTTCTCTGTCGATATCCCTTTGAATTCTACCAACGGGCCTATTTGGATAAGCGGAACCGGAAGGGCCCCCCAATTGATCATCCTCGACCCTGATCTTTGACTGGTACCGATTATGTACACCAGCCCAGGTTACCGCTGGATATTCAATTAAATTCCGCTTTAGCAGTCATGATGCTGCCAAACATTGTTCATTCAAACCTTGAGTAAAGGCCTGAATAGCCCAATCGTCTGTGACCGGTGGTAGTTCCATTCATTCTATATGCAACGAAGATACGAATCCCCTCAACATTTCGTTGTCTTTTTGCTTCACTTTGAAGAGGTCTGATTTTCTAGTCGCAACCTTTATTGCTCCGTCATGTGCCTTTATGAAGGAGTCAGCAAAATGGCGAAGGAATCGATGGAATTAGGCGACACATTATGGTACCATATCATTGCTCCTTTCGACAAGGTTTCACTAAATTTCTTCAGTAGAACAGATTCAATCTCATCATCTTCCAAGTCATTTCCTTTTATTGTGCATCTATAAGAAGTGACATGTTCATTAGGGTTGGTGGTACCGTTGTACTTAGGAATATCTGGCATTCAGAACTTCTTTGGAATGGGTTTTAGAGCCGCACTTAGAGGGAAAGGATTCGGTAAAAATTTCTTTGAATCCATACCTTTTAGGATCGGCGGTGCCCCTGGTATTTGGTCAACCTAGGAGTGGTATGTCTCCATTTTCTTGACATTAGCCTCGATTTTCTTTTCTCCCAATTCAATCTATTTAGTGAGCTCCTCGAGCATTTTCATTATGGCAGGGTCAGTCCCCGATTCGTTGGCATTCGACCTTTCTGGCATAGGCTCGGTCCTGTGAACGACTTCTGGTTTGGACCTACTCGGTGTTCGGTGCTGATTTTGTAGTTGTGCTATAGAGGCTTGTTGAGCCTGTAACATTTCGAATATCAATTGGAGGCTAACTCCACCATCTTCTCCACCCTATGTACCCCGACCACCTCATTGAACTTCTCTGCGTATGCTGCCTTCGGGATCAATGCCCAAATTTGCGTTGACGGCAACATGTGAACTGACATCAACGGAATTTGCAATTGGTGCTTCCTCGAGGTTAGTTTGAGGCACCTCGATCACTAGGGCAGCTATATTGTCATTTTTGCCGTGAAATCCGAGGTCGTTGTCACCATATGTAGGCGTTTCTTGTTAGTTTGACATGTTTATCCTGAAAACAAAGATTCTTACAAGAACAAGTGTGTGTTATCGGTATCAATATTACGCAATCACTATTATCCCTAGGCCGGGCGAAGGGGAAGGAAGAGATGGGTGGTCCAGGAACAACAACGAGAGAGGGCTCATAGCCCCCCCTCTCACTCTTCCCCATGCCTATTTGTTCACCCGAGATGCATACCACTTTTTTTTAATGAATAGATAGAGCCATGATACATTCCGAAATATTATAAAGGTGAATAGACTCTTTTACCCTTAAAATTGGATAACAATTAAACTTATAATATGGTTCTAGGGACACGTGATTTCACCTAATACCAATTAATAAATGTGAGGATGAGTAATAGAAATTAACGATAAAATAAAGCAAACTAGTGTTAGAATGAAACTCAGCGACGCCCTAAAACTGGTTGATCCAAGAACTATGAAAGTATAACAAGCTGATGAACAATGGTGAGAACGAGAAAGAGAGTTATATTNTAGCTAATTAACCTTTTCTGATTTGTTCCTTTCCGAGATTTACGTTGTGATCCTTGACCAGTCATCGAGATTTACGCCATGATCCTCGATCAGCCACGGATATCATGCCTTTCTATTATTATGCTATCTTCGATCTCGCTCGATGTTTGTCTCATTTGGCTTCGATCGCTACTAGCCTCGATCTTGACAGGTGCTTCAGTTTTAAACTCGGTACCTTATCCTCGTGATATGTCTTATTCTGTTATGAGGTCATCCTTCGATGCAAACTCCCAGTCTCGATCAAATAGTAAAATCGGGTGGACCTGGTTTTAACCGTATACACTCATGCTACACATTTCTCCAAATATACAATGTGAAGAGCATACCCCAATTGGAGATAATGTACACCGGAACACCATGTAGACGAACTATCTTACGGATATAGATCTAAGCGAGTTGCTCTGAAGAATAGGTAGGAACAACCGGAATGAAGTGTGCAGACTTGGTCAGTCTATCCATAATAACCCACATTACGTCAAATATCTTCAAAGTCTGTGGGAGACCAACAACGAAATACTTGGTAATATGATCCTTCTTCCACTCTGGAATCTCAAGTCTCTCAAGCAAATCGTCGGATCTCTGATGCTCGTACTTCACCTGCTGACATCTCAAACACCGTGACACATACTGTACTATAACTGTTTTCATTCTTCTCCACCAATAGTGCTGACTCATATTCTGATACATCTTGGTGACACCTGGATGAATGGAACACCACGAAGTGTGAGCCTCCTCAAGGATGGACTCATGAAACCCATCCATATTGGGCACACATATTCGGCCCTACATCCGCAACACCCCATTATCTCTAATAGAAACCTCCTTGTCATCGTCGTGCTGCATTGTGTCCTTAAGGGTAAGCAAATAGGGGTCGTCATACTGATGCTCTCTAATGCACTCATACAGAGAAGACCGAGAAACCACGCAAGGAAGTGTCATGCCCCAAACTCAGGGTGCGCGATCGGCGCTCAACCGAGAGAACCCGATCGAGCAAGCCTGTACATTACCTTCTACCAGAATTTATTCAAGAATAACAGTAAAATCCAATTCATTAATTAAGCGGTGAGGAGGATCAAGTAAACAACAACTCAAACTCGTTATCAGTAGTTACATCATTTATAAGTTTCCAAATACATACTCTTTCGTATTGATGTGGAACGTGTGATACAATTACAACATTACCAATTTGATGTTCCCTATACCAATATACCACCCACGCTATGTTTACGGAGCCTCTATTAAATACAAAAGAGTACAATGATAGTGTCAGCAACAAGGCTTCCGCTATACCTCAAAATATGGTGATAAAATGAAAAAAACACACATGACCCAGAGTGAAGTGGGGCGCACCAAATCAGTAGGGAAAAGAGTGTAGTGCTATCACTGATCAGTGTCGCCTGCTGTGGAACCAGCTGCATCCATTAAAGATGCAGCGCCCCTGGCAAAAGGGATATTAGTACTGTTGAATAGTACTTGTATATACGACTAAATACTCTCTCAAAGAAACGAGCAGTAATGCAAGTAAGGACAATCATAATATCAGTTAAAGCCTCAAACAATTACCAAATATCAAATTAGAGATAAGATAAGTTTTAAATAAATTTTAAAATTTTATGTTGGGAAATCTTTGGTACCGGTATACCACTATTCACAATTTTGATTACGATTTCCAACACAGTCACCACCATGTGTGCTGCATGGCGTCCGATCATGACCCGATCAGCTAGGAGACGTCTTATGTGAGACATGAACCAAATCAAAATTTCAATTACAACTCTAACACAATCACCGCCATGTGTGCGGCATGGCGTCCGATTACGACCAGATCGGCTAGGTTGTCTTATACGATACACCAACCAAATCAAAATTTTAATTACAATTCTAATACAGTCAACGCCATGTGTGCGGCATGGCGTCCGATCACGACCCGATCGGGTAGGCCGTCCCATGTGAGACATCACCCTTTTCAATCAATCATTCGGTTTCATATTTCTTGCACATTCTCTTGGCACATTTGACGTGTTTCATATTTCACATTATGTGATTTGTATTTCATGTTTCGTATTTCATGCACACCTTTTTACTTTCAACTATCATCATGGACTTTTCAATAGAAAGTTATTTCTATTAAAAACATTTAAGCACACATTTGAGCAAATAGGAGTTTTAGGCACATTGTAATATCTTACACAAGATTTCATTAGATTTCCTTTGAAATAACACTTGAGGTGAAGGCATTTAGATATGCAAGCCCTACTTTGAACACATTCTCAAATAGTAGTACAACATAACAAGAGCATTTGAATTACATATTGATCACGAATGTCTTTTGACACCAGTTTATCCGGGTAATCGATTCACAATAAGCAACTCGGGACTTACATGGATATTGTGGGGTTAAATGTTAAGAGAAGAGTTTAGCCAACATACCTTACTTAGGATTGCTTAACTCTATATGTTCCGGAAATCATAACAACTTCAATCTATTTAAGAAAAGTAGCAAATTGAACCAAAATTAGGAAAATGATCATGGCTCTAGCTCATTTGAGAATTTTATCAAGCACTACGTGTACATTAAGGTTTCAAGATCCTTATATGGAGGATTCCTTCATCCTACAACCCATCTTTACTATTTTAGCTCAATAATCTCCCTACATCCCATGATCAATCATGCATGCAAAATAAGTCACTCCCATACCCATGAATTATCTTACTACTTGCCAATTTATAGTTAAATTTCGAAATTAAGATATAGAGTGTAGAATCTTACCTATAGGATGAAGACCTAGTGTGCTTCCCTTATTAATTCTTCCAAGATTTGGAGTAAGAATTGGGCAATAATTGATTGAGGAACTCTCTCCCTCTCTAGAGCTTTTTCTCTCTCTCCAAATATCAAGTTCTCCCTTCAAAAATGGTCCATAGGGTCTAAACAATGAAATGGGGTCGGGTTATAAAAACCCAAAAATGAGGCACTGAAATGGGATCTGCGGTCTCATATGCGACCTCATAATGCCTCTGCGGTCCGATAAATGGGCCGCGAAATGGCCCTCCGGAACTAGGCTGGTCTGCCCCACTTTGCAGTTGTTNGGTTGTTATGCACCGCAGACCTGGTCTACAGTCGCATAATGCACCGTAGAACCTTCCTCCGCAAAATTTCCAAGATGGCTCTGTGATCAGTGTGTGGCCCACGAAATCATTTTGCGATCGCTTAATGGGCCGCGAAATAATATCCAAAAATGGCCCAAATGACTTCCTCACTTTACGGCCATTCTGCGGCCTGCAGAGTGATTTTTTGGCCGCATGATAGGCTGAAAAAATGCCCAATTCTGCCAAATATATTCCTCCAACTATCATTAACACATACACCTACCTCGGCACCACGAAACCTCGGGTTGTTTTAGGAAAACATTTATGGGGCCTTGCAGCAAAAACCCTACATGGCTCTGAAAAGTCTAGCCTCGCAAACTGATTAGAAAAGCCTGAACATACATGGCTAGTGGTCTCTTTGCTGCCGCAAAATATGTCAAATTGCCCATACTCTGAGCCTTTGTACTCAAGGCATGGACCACCATATTGGCCTTCTCGGGATGATACAGAATGGAGATCTCATAGTCTTTCAGCAACTTTAACAATCTTCGCTAGTCCAAATTAATGTTCTTCCGCTTGAACAGATACTGGAGACTCCGATGGTCGGTATAGACCTCACATGGAACACCGTATAGATATTGCCTCCAAATCTTCAATGCGTGAATAATAGATACCAATTCTAAGTCATGCACATGGTAACTCTTCTCATGAACCTTTAACTGTCGAGACACGTAGGCAATCACCCTACCATCTTTCATCAACATCGCGCCAAGCCCAATACGTGATGTATCACAATACAAAGTGTAATACCCAGAACTTGTAGGCAACACCAGACCTGGGACTGTAGTCAATGCAGTCTTGAGCTTCTGAAAATTCACCTCATACTTGTCGGGCCATCTGAAAGGAGCACCCGTCTATGACAATCTAGTCAAAGGTGAAGCAATGGATGAGAATCCCGATACGAAATGACGATAATATCAATCCAAACCAAGGAAACTCCAGATCTCATTAACTTAAAACGGTCTGGGCCAACTCTGAACTGCCTCAATCTTCTTTGGATCTACCTTGATCCCCTCATTAGACACCATGTGACCCAAAACTACCACCGAATAAAGCCAAAACTAACACTTGGAGAATTTTGCATATAACTTCTACTCCCTCAAGGTAGAAGACAAATGTTGTTGGGGCATTGGTCTGCCCAAATGCCATCACTAGAAACTCGTACTAACCATACTGAGTCCTAAAAGCAGTCCTCGAGAATTCTGATTCCCGAGTCTTCAACTGATGATACCCTGGCCTTAACTCAATCTTCGAGAACACTCTAGCACCCTGAAGCTGGGTGATTCTGCGGCCATTATGAATTCCGCAGAGTGATTCGATTTTTAGGAAAAATTTTATGGGGCCTTGCAGTGCTTTATTAGTAATGAAGTCCCTTTTGCCTAGGGACACTGAGTTTCATGCTAGTAGGTCCGGATAGATAGGTTAACAGTCCTCCTAGTAGGGAGCGCGATCAGTGCTCAACTGAGTTAACTCGGCCGAGCAAGCCTGTACATTACCTTCTACCCGAACTTATTCAAGAATACCAATAAAATCCAATTCATTAATTAAGCGGTAAGGAGGATCAAGTAAACAACAACTCAACCTCGTTATTAGTAGTTACATCATTTATAAGTTTAGAAATACAAACACTTTCATAGTTTGATGTGGAACGTGTGATACAATTACAACATTACCAATTTGACTTTCCCCATACCAATATACTACCCACGCTATGTCTACAGAGCCTCTATTAGATACAAAAGAGTACAATGATAGTGCCAGCAACAAGGCTCCGGCTATACCTCAAAACATGGTGATAAAATGAACAAAAGATACATGACCCCGAGTGAAGTGTGGCTCACCTAATCAACTGGTAAAAGAGTGTAGTGCTATCGTTGATCAGTGTCACCTGCTATTAAACCACCTGCATCAATTAACGATGCATCACCCCCGGTAAAAGGGACGTTAGTACTGTCGAATAGTACTAGTATATATGACTAAACACTCTCTCAAAGAAACGAGCAGTAATGCAAGCAAGGACAGTCATAATATCAGATAAAGCCTCAAACAATTACCAAATATCAAATTAGACATAAGTTATGTTTTAAATAAATTTCCAAATTTTAAGTTGAGAAATCTTTTGTACCGGTATAACACTATTCATAATTTCCATTACGATTTCAAACACAGTCACCACCATATGTGCAGCATGGAATCCGATCACGACCCGATCGGCTAGGACGTCTCATGTGAGACATCAACCAAATCACATTTTCAATTACAATTCTAACACAGTCACTGCCATTTGTGCAGCATGGAATCTGATCACGACCCGATCGGCTAGGCCGTCTCATGCCAGACATCAACCAAATCATAATATCAATTACAATTCTAACACAGTCACCGCCATGTGTGCGGCATGGCGTCTGATCATGACCCTGTCTCTTATACACATCTGAACCTTCCTCCATAAAATTCCAAGATGGCTATGTGATCAGTGTGTGGCCCATGAAATCATTTTGCGATCGTTTAATGGGCCGCAAAATAATATCCAACAATGGCCCAAATGACTGTCTCACTTTACGGCCATTCTGCGGACTGCAGAGTGATTTTTTGGCCGCATGATAGGCTGCAAAAATGCCCAATTCTGCCAAATATATTCCTCCAACTATCATTAACACATACGCCTACCTCGGCACCACGAAACCTCGGGTTGTTTTAGGAAAACATTTACGGGGCCTTGCAGCAAGAACCCTACATGGCTCCGAAAAGTCTAGCCTCGCAAACTGATTAAAAAAGCCTGAACATACATGGCTAGTGGTCTCTTTGCTGCCGCAAAATATGTCAAATTGCCCATACTCTGGGCCTTTGTACTCAAGGCATGGACCACCATATTGGCCTTCTCGGGATGATACAAGATGGAGATCTCATAGTCTTTCAGCAACTTTAACAATCTTCGCTAGTCCAAATTAATGTTCTTCCGCTTGAACAGATACTGGAGACTCCGATGGTCGGTATAGACCTCACATGGAACACCGTATAGATATTGCCTCCAAATCTTCAATGCATGAATAATAGATACCAATTCTAAGTCATGCACATGGTAACTCTTCTCATGAACCTTTAACTGTCGAGACACGTAGGCAATCACCCTACCATCTTTCATCAACATCGCGCCAAGCCCAATACGTGATATATCACAATACAAAGTGTAATACCCAGAACTTGTAGGCAACACCAGACCTGGGACTGTAGTCAATGCAGTCTTGAGCTTCTGAAAATTCACCTCATACTTGTCGGGCCATCTGAAAGGAGCACCCGTCTATGACAATCTAGTCAAAGGTGAAGCAATGGATGAGAATCCCGATACGAAATGACGATAATATCAATCCAAACCAAGGAAACTCCAGATCTCATTAACTTAAAACGGTCTGGGCCAACTCTGAACTGCCTCAATCTTCTTTGGATCTACCTTGATCCCCTCATTAGACACCATGTGACCCAAAACTACCACCGAATAAAGCCAAAACTAACACTTGGAGAATTTTGCATATAACTTCTACTCCCTCAAGGTAGAAGACAAATGTTGTTGGGGCATTGGTCTGCCCAAATGCCATCACTAGAAACTCGTACTAACCATACTGAGTCCTAAAAGCAGTCCTCGAGAATTCTGATTCCCGAGTCTTCAACTGATGATACCCTGGCCTTAACTCAATCTTCGAGAACACTCTAGCACCCTGAAGCTGGGTAATTCTGCGGCCATTATGAATTCCGCAGAGTGATTCGATTTTTAGGAAAAATTTTATGGGGCCTTGCAGTGCTTTATTAGTAATGAAGTCCCTTTTGCCTAGGGACACTGAGTTTCATGCTAGTAGGTCCGGATAGATAGGTTAACAGTCCTCCTAGTAGGGAGCGCGATCAGTGCTCAACTGAGTTAACTCGGCCGAGCAAGCCTGTACATTACCTTCTACCCGAACTTATTCAAGAATACCAATAAAATCCAATTCATTAATTAAGCGGTAAGGAGGATCAAGTAAACAACAACTCAACCTCGTTATTAGTAGTTACATCATTTATAAGTTTAGAAATACAAACACTTTCATAGTTTGATGTGGAACGTGTGATACAATTACAACATTACCAATTTGACTTTCCCCATACCAATATACTACCCACGCTATGTCTACAGAGCCTCTATTAGATACAAAAGAGTACAATGATAGTGCCAGCAACAAGGCTCCGGCTATACCTCAAAACATGGTGATAAAATGAACAAAAGATACATGACCCCGAGTGAAGTGTGGCTCACCTAATCAACTGGTAAAAGAGTGTAGTGCTATCGTTGATCAGTGTCACCTGCTATTAAACCACCTGCATCAATTAACGATGCATCACCCCCGGTAAAAGGGACGTTAGTACTGTCGAATAGTACTAGTATATATGACTAAACACTCTCTCAAAGAAACGAGCAGTAATGCAAGCAAGGACAGTCATAATATCAGATAAAGCCTCAAACAATTACCAAATATCAAATTAGACATAAGTTATGTTTTAAATAAATTTCCAAATTTTAAGTTGAGAAATCTTTTGTACCGGTATAACACTATTCATAATTTCCATTACGATTTCAAACACAGTCACCACCATATGTGCAGCATGGCATCCGATCACGACCCGATCGGCTAGGACGTCTCATGCGAGACATCAACCAAATCACATTGTCAATTACAATTCTAACACAGTCACTGCCATTTATGCGGCATGGCATCCGATCACGACCCGATCGGCTAGGACGTTTCATGCGAGACATCAACCAAATCATAATATCAATTACAATTCTAACACAGTCACCACCATGTGTGCGGCATGGCGTCTGATCATGACCAGATCAGCTAGGCCA
>AWOL01S0012644.1:8979-66815 GCA_000715115.1 Nicotiana otophora
CACCTCAGCATTCTCCCCCGTCTTCTCAGCCACAGCAGTGGGCTCCACCCCCTCCTCCTCCTCCTCCATTTCCTGGACCTTCTCACGGGCCTTATCATATTCAACAACAGGCCCAGGCCCAGGCCCAGTATCCACCTCCTCTTCCCCCAAGGCCTCAATTTTTTCCTCATGGAAATCAGGTAATTAATGCAGCTGGCATTCTGCAAAAATATACGGGGCATAAAACTTAAAGTCTGCTTATAATACTAGTCGGAAAATGGTGCATTTTGAATATGTTTGTATAGTAAGAACACTAAAATGAGGGATAAGTTCATTGGTTATGCAGTTACTGAAGCTGGACTAGGAACTATGTTCATTATGGATTATGACGAGGCTTGCGTATTGTTCTATTCTAGTTATCTATTAGTCTAAAATGAGTTACAATGTATGTCAAATGCAAAACTTATTTGGTTTACTTAATCTGTGCGACTTTTTTTTCCCTTTGATTTGTGGGATTTACAACGGTTGTGAAACCAGTAATGTTATATGGGAGCTCGTATCAGCCTATAAGACTCGATAGATTCTCAAGATTAAGTGTATTAGAAATGCAAATGTTAAAGATAGATGCGCAATTATACAATATTAGACAAAATAAAAATAATTAGATTTGACATAATGTACAAATAACACATATAGAGGATAAAATGAGAGGTTCTTTGATATAGTTTGAGCATGTTTCAGGTTGATTTTCAAAACTACATTTGATCCATAGTGTCATAGGCTATGATGATTGAAGGTATGAAAAAGGGATGAGGTAACCTAAATCATGTGAAACTAAGTTGTCATACAAGACCTATTAATCTCTAGCTTCAGCAAAGAACATAACACACTAGGAGTAAATGATCAATATGGATGATGCTAACTAGTTGAGATAAATGTTTAATCATGTGGATAGTCAGGTCTGAAGATTCATATAGGCGATATTAATTTTTCAGGATTCTTTTTATTTTGGTTAGAGATTTGTGCGTCAGTAGAAAATGTAGATAATCCATATTGGACATAGTATAATGAGTCCGAATGGAGCAAACTGGATATTGAGGATTCATATAGCCAACTCCAAAAGTTTGAAATTGAGGTGTAGTAGTTGTTATTGTTGTTGTCGTGGTTACATGGTTTCTTTTCTGCTAATGGATTTTTTTTGATATGCTTGACTTTTTCCAATTAAAGATTCACACTTGCTTGCAGGACCGGGGCAATATGAACTGGGGTCAACAGCAAAGTTGGGAAAACTCAGGTTTGGAAATATAGTAATAATTGGAGTCTATGCTTGTTTAGTAATTTATTATGCTTTGGGATCTAGTTTCCTGGAATCCATTTATGGTTGAAAATTGTTTGGAATCGAGTGCTAGCTGTTTCTTCTTTCTTAGACACTATTTCTCAGAGTAGAGGCCACTTCCTTTAAATTTATTCATGATGTTTAACTCTTCTAGTGCTTCTGCTTGTTGTTCTTTTTGTGGGAACACAGACATGCTTTAAAAAATAATTGGATTTATTTGTTAGAATTCAAATGTTTAGAAAAGGTGTCACAATTTTGGTATATTCCAAGTTCTATATAGTTCTATGTGTCATTCATGTCATGTGGGACCAATCGATGCTCTCTTCTGCTTGAGTCGAAAAGATAAAATCTAAGCTGTTGTTGAGGAGGTTTGCTAAAGAAAATATTAATCTCTTAACAAGGTCATTAGGTCTTAGGGGCTCAAAAACTTACTTTTAAAAAGTCATTAGGTTAGAAGCTCAAATATGAAAACTCCGTTCATCGTACGAGAAGAGGTTTTTGTAGAATTTAATGGGTTGCTCTATCCAATTAGAACTCTGGAATTATCACTGATAAAAAAAAACCCTGGGATTGTCCCCCCCTGCCCTTTATTTATTTATTTATTATTTTTTATTTTTTTGCTTTTATTTCTCTTTAGCACGGGCCATATGCTAACTTTGTGGAAACAGTATTTAGTTTCTATTGTGATGTGCACTTGTATATTTCCTTCTATTTTTACCCATCATTGAGGACTCCTTCCTGCCCTTGGTAAATGAAAGTAGAGAAATTTTGCATGGCCTTTTCCTGTTCCCCCTCTGGTACTTCTGTGCCCTAAAGATTACATCTACTATTAACTAGTAGCATCTAGCAATGAAGATTGGGCTGCAAAGGCCCGAGCATGGGCAGCTGCCAACGCTGCTACTGACTATCAGCACCAGCACTCGCAGTTTACACATGATAGCAGGCCGGAAGAGCAGAGTCATTACTATGGGCAATACACTCAATCTGCTGATCAACATTTCCAAGACATTCAACAACCACCAGTTCTGCCAGCAAGTAATCAACACTCTATGAATCCTATGGCACCTCCTCAGAGGGCGTCGTTTGGCCATTCACAGGAGCCTGCCTTCTTCACCTCTGGGCAACCTACTTATGTTCCTGACATGCGTTTACCTTACACTGCTAGAGATGGAAGTTTCACTGGAGATTCAGTTGCTTCATTCCCTCAGCAAGGAAACTCATCCATAAGTCCATTAGTCCATCAGCAGGAGGTACCTTCTAGTTATTCTTCTATTGCAGGTAAAAAATTTAGTTAATATATAATTTTGCATCTGAAGTTACTGTACTTTTGGAATTGTTTCTGTACAGGGGCTTTTAGATAATTTTTTCTGCTTTATGTGGCTTCTAATTACTCTTTGGGAAGTTGTGTTTCCTTGAGCCTGAGGCATAAGTTCAGTAGTTTCATGAGGATATCTATAATCCTTTCACTAAAATTTCATGGTGCGATGGTTCCTGTTCTTATTTAAGGCTTCAGCGCGAGGATATTCACTTAAGACAATTGATGCTACTGTATCTTGATTTCATGGAATATTGGCTCCATCATGCCAGCATATTCTTTCCTTTCTCCATCCTGCTAACTTGATGTTTTTTTTTCAGGAATACTCCTGTTTTGGATAAGTTGTTTCCCAAAGATTACAAAAAGAGGAACAGTTGAAAATTAGATACTATTTTGAGGTCCACTTGAGTTGATGTTAATCACGCTATATATAATCTTTTAGGCAATCTCCTTGTTCTATTCAGCTAGAGTAGGTAGAAAGGATTTATATGAACTGCTTCTACTTGTCAATGAGAACTGCTTGATTGCACATTCCTTATGCGTGCCCCTTTGTTGATTTTTCTGCAGTTCTTGCTAATAATGTAACGACCTATTTAAATCCTACTTGGGATTGGCGGAAACTTGGTCTGTCCAATGATTATTTCCTCTTCTGTATTTTCTCTATTGAAATTAAATTGGAGGAGGAGAGGATTCAATTTATTTGATTGTGGCGAACGAGGAAGATTTAATTCTCATGTAGTGCATTAGCATCATCTAAGAATAAATTACTGACACAGTCTAAAGGAAGTGAAAGCTGTACGAAATATCACTTATGAAGAAGTACAAATATCATGGGACGCTTGAAAAATGCAAATTAGCACGGCAAAGTAACTGTTTGCAAGAATAGAAAACATCAGCTCAACTTGAAGATACAGTTGCTTAGAGAGTTCTACAGTTTCAAATTTTTAGTTCATTTGCACTCATCTTTTTTGCAGGTTATCACTGTGTTGGGACCTATACCAATAAAATGCTGTTTCTTACACCAAAAAGACCAAGTATTTCAAACATTGTAAAAAAATTGTAACTGAAAATTTTCATTTATCTTTCTTCTCTTCTTCAAACTATTTGTTTTGTTCTGCCTTCATGTCTCGGTAGGCTTTGTAAGAGAAGTCAGTCTTGTATCCATAAAGTTTTTGGGTAGAGCGAAGGCCAAAATTGAGGGCCAGGGTCTCAAGCAGCATAAGTTTGATGCTGCTGACAGAAAGGTTCTTTTTGAAGGGTTCTTTCCCTATATAGGATAGTTTTACCTTCAACACATTTGATGTTTGTGGGCGTGTGGCTACAGAGCGTTGCATTTGTCCGAACAAATGTGCAAGGGAAAGCCATTTATTTTTGTAACATAATTTTAAATAATAATTAGGGGAAAGGTTACGGTTCCGTTAAAAAGTATACGTTATTATCTACTAACAATGTGTAGTTTATGCATGAGATATAAATCCTTACAACAGGGTGAGACTTCTCTTTCACTGGCTTAAAGCTGCTGGACACCTCTTGCCCGGTGGAACCACAAATTTAATAGGAATAAGCAGGCCGGTTCTTGTAGCAATTGGTTTGTCATGTATTAACATATCATCGAATTGAGAATCCTACATTTCTTAAAGTTCAGGAAACTTTATTGTTATGAAGTCTTTGTGGTTGCAAATCTGATGGTAGAGTAAAATGTTCTGTTGATTTCCATGTCTTCAGTTTCTGAATGCTCGTTCTAATGTCAGGTAAAGAAGAGGCTGGGAATCAAAATGAGCCGTTCTATGGTTCTTCACCTTTTGGCAACTCTACTCAGCAGCATCATGCACAACCAATGCCAACAGCACCCAATAAACCTGCAGTGACGGAAGAGCATCGTTATGTGATGGGTCCTGATCTTAGTGATCAGCCTTTGGACTTTGCACCTCATTTTAATCATGAGCATGACCGGCATTCCCAGCCCTATTTTGTTCGTGCTGATTCAGGAGGCACTGTGGGGGTTGCAGATCCTGTTTCAGCAATGCCTCCCAATTATGCATGGCCTTCTTCTGCTGCTCCTGGTGCCGCGTATTCTCCTCTTCCTCCATTACCTCCAATGGGGTCTCAGGTTTTATTTTAAACTCCAAGGTTAACTTAAATCCAATGATCTAGATGCCATAATAGAGCTTCCTTATTGTCACTTTATACCGCAGGTTGATCCTACTGTCATTGGAGCTTCTCCAGTTACTGAACACACTGGACCATTCTTTGGAAGAGTACAGAGTTCAAGCTTCAACCCAACTGTCCCATCGGTTGGTGCACACTTTGGTGTAGGTGCAGGGGCTGCCCTGCATCCTCCAGCAGCTTTTTCAGCTGATGCATATGGGATTTCTGATCGACCTAAGAAGGTTTGTATACTTGTTCGATGGGCATTCATTTTGTAAACTACAGAGTCATGATTCATCTGTATGTCTGACATTTTTTAGGCTGCTGTGCCAAACTGGCTTAGAGAGGAAATAATTAAGAAGAAAGCTGTCATCACAACTTCAGCTCCAGATGTTCAAAAGGAGGATTCTCAATCTATTGAAGATGAAGGTGTTGATAAATCTTATCGGAAAAGTGACCAGGCTGATAGCAAGAGCATCGATTCTTCAAGGTCAACTGAAGAAGAGGATGATGATGAGGTCAACTATTTTATCTTGATTACTCATTCGACTGAATATGTTACTTTTTGTTGAATTTGTTGTGTAAGAAGTCTGTTCACTTGGCGTAATATACCCTTCTGCTGGATTATACTGTTTTAAGGAATTCATAGTTTTGAAGCTTTCCTGTTCCTTTTTTTTTTTCTTGAGATAATTTTTTTTGTTGGGTAGTTTCTTCTTTGACTAACCTTAGACACATCATAAAAAGTGTGGGCTTATCTGAACTTTTATTTGTCCATGCAGGTTGAGGTAGAAGCAGCACGAACTGCAGCAATGAATCAGGAAATAAAGCGCGTCTTAACTGAAGTTCTTTTAAAGGTTACTTATGATTAGTGTGTGATCGATTTCTTTACTTCATTTTTGCAGATGCATTAACTGGATGCTTTTTTTACAGGTTACTGATGAACTATTTGATGAAATTGCAACAAGAGTTCTTAGCGAAGAGGATCTCACTGTTGATGGTTGGTGTCTTGCATTTTTCAAATCCTTCCCACTTTAAATTTCTTCTTTTTCCATGTCTTTGCTCCCAGGTCATTTTTGTTGGGACTAAGTTGGTCTTCTTTGTCTTTAAGTTGAGCAACAAGCTGGTGCTTCCAGCCAGAAGGTATCAGCATCTGTTCAACCTGTTACAACTCCCAAGGCCTCTGCCAAGGTTCTGATACCACCCAAACTTAAGGATGCTCATTCAGTTGATGCCAGTGAGAAGTCTACTTCCAGTTCTCCTGGGGATCTATTAGGCCTTGCTAGTTATGCATCAGATGATGAGGATGACAATGAAATCCAGAGTTCTGATAAGCAAAAGCCCAAAGAGCATGCCAATGGACGATCTCATGAAGAATCTGAGAAGCATGATAGATCTCCTGTAAACCTGGAGAAAAATCCTCGTGAAATGAGTCCTAATGTTGGAACTGTTAGGAATGTTGCTGTCAGCTCTAAGTTAACTGATGACAGGACAACTAGATATTCTGCCCATGAAGATGCTGGAGGCTCCTTTAAGACTGAATCAAGAGTTCCGGAGGATAAGATGCTGGGTGAGAAGGATGTGAAAACTGAAAATCCATCCGAGACTCTTGATCTCAAAAGGACTAAGGTAGATAATTCCAGAAGTGAAGACAGAAGAGATAAGTCAGATAAAAGTGGTAAACGTGAAGTTAGAAAGGGTTCTGGCACAAATGATAATGGTATTGACATTACAAGCTCGAAGGACAGAAAAACTGAGAAAGAAGGAAACCGTAGGAACCATGAGGAAGGACATGTTAGAAAGGAAAAGGTGGACGATCTAGATGGTTCAAAAGATAGAGTGAAAGAGAAAAGTCGTAAGTCAGGGGAAAAAGCCAAGGAATCTGACTCAAGGAAAAGGCCCTCTCCTTCTAATGTCAAGGAAGAAAGAAAGGAGACAGAAAGATACAGCAGAGCTGGTGTTGCTACAGATAATGGAAGAAAAAGAGAGAGAACAAAGGATGAGAAAAGAGAAAAATCTAGACATAAAGAGGAAAGGGTCTCCAGCAGACGTAAGAGGCATCGTTCATCTTCTATTGATAGCAGGGGTAAAGAGAGCAAGGGCAACTCTGTTAGCCGTGCCAATGATTCCAGTGATGAATCTTTAGATGATTCTAGAAGGTTTTTATATATTTTTTTATTTTTTATTTTCTGCTATTCGGTGCAATACATTGGCCCGCATGTAATTGCTCATCTTTTTTCTTGTGGATTGCAGGAAGGTGCATGCAAATAGACACCGATCGCCATCGCCAGTCAGGTCAAGGAAAAGGTAATTTTGAAGGCGCCTGAATGCTCTGATTATTGTTTCCATTAACTCATACAATACAAAATGTCCTTATCAAAAAAAAAAAAATTGTTCCCATTTAACTCAAAAATCTCAAGATCAATATTCTGTTCACTAATTATTTCACGTTTAGTTGGTCATGAGCTTTCATTTTCCTTGCACAATGATATCTTGGTGTTTTTTGGGTTTAGGAATTAACTGTTCACTCTGTAATTGGCGTAAGCAATGACAGTGGGTTGGGTAGTCCCAGAGATGTTGGCCTCTTTCTCTTTTTTCATTATTTTTCTTTGATCTTTAACTCTATTATTTATTATTCATATTGCATGCAAACATTTATGACTCATTGTATCACCTTACGTTCAATAAGGTATATGAGTCTTAAGAGATATTGTGGAACTAACTAACATCAGGTAAAGGTCATGCAGGTAACTTGCTTCTGTGTGAAAGAATTAAGCATACTTCCAACAAGAGAGTCAATTATTTGTGGAAATGTCAAAGAAATTTTCATTAGGTTGGTGCTTTGGTCTAATAAATTAGTATTCTAAGAAGAAACTTATCTGAAGCTGGTAAAAACCGTACTAAAGATCGATTGAAGTATAAAACTAGTCCAGTGAATAATTTGATGAAGAACACCCATGGAGGTATGGACTGATGAAAAAACGTACTCCATGGACAAGACTGCACTTGAGTCAATAATAATTAAATGTGCTTAGGAGGCTGTATAACAAAGGCATAATGGGGATTTAATCATTGCAGGTACTTATGGGTTAAGAAAGCTAGACATACCTCAGCAGAGTAATCCTGGTTTCTCTCTCGTTGTGCATTTGAATAGACTTATAATGACTTAGAGGGATAATGTAAGAAGAAACCAATGAATAATGTGTCACTGCTGCTGACTCCTAAGATTGAGTCCTTTAATTTTCATCATGGTACTATTATCTGGTCCAATATAGATCCATGGTTAGAGTAATTGCTTGTTGTTCTAAATTCTTGTGCTCATTGTCCGAATCTTTTCGTCTAAGGTGGTTTTTGAAGGGATGATTTATTATGTCAAGAAAATTTGTAAGAGTAGGACTAATGTGTGGATATTAGCCCTTGAATGAAGCCCTTGAATGAATTAGTCAAATCTCTTAGAAGAGATGACTTTCTGTTAAAATTCTTTGAGGTTTTCTTTTACAAATATCTAATTCTAGGTAAGTTTTGATGTTTCCGTAATGAGTACAGGTTTCCTCACAAGGGACTACTTAGCTAGAAGTTCTGATTCATCCTCATATGCATATTGCATAAAGGATTATGCAATTTCCTTTTCAAACGATAATTTTTGCACTAAATTGGTAGATGCCATAGTTAATTTTTTTAAAAGGGTACAAATTCCATACTTAATAGTTGTTTTAAAATTGTTTACTAAAAGAGTAAATTCATCCTTCATTAAGTGACTTTTAAGTGCAAGTGAAATTCCCCATTACGGGGATTTCTCCTATATCAATAAAATTATTCACCTTATCAAAAACAAGTGTAAGTGGTATTCCTCAAAATTATTGGAGTCTTGAATCTTGTAATACCTGGATTAATCTAAAAGTCTCTTTGTGGATAAGTGGCTTCTCTTGAAGTTTATATCTTAGCCAACTTTATATAAGGTACCATAAATTATAGAGGGAGTCGGTTAATGGTAAAGAGGCTCACTAAAATGCTTTCTCAAAAAAAAAAAAAAAAATAGCTTTCGAACACATAGAAACGGTAGAACTCACAGAGAATAANAAATGACTTTTTGATGTTCTATAGTATTGATTGTCTCTAAAAACAGTATTATAGGTTGTTTCAGGATCTAGGACTTTTTAACTTGTGGATAAATTTTGATTTGAAAATCTAATGATAGTGCTGCTTGATAAAGTGACTAGTTTATTGTTTTGATAAGCTCTGCTAAAGCATCTACTGTTACGTGATTTTGGATCAGATAATTGTATCTTTAAGAGGGGAAAACTACAAACTGGCACCATTGTTTGAATTGGTGAAATTTATGTATTCTGAGTCTTTTTCAAGATTGAGGTAATTCCACCTCTGAATTCTTCGGCAGTGTCTTTAGCTATGTTTCAACTTGAAAATAACACAACAATACAGAGGTCAAATTCTTCTAGAGCCTGAATATATACAAGGTTGAGAATTTGTATCCAAAAATTCTCTTTTTGTTGCCACTTACTGTTTTAGCCTGTAATCTTTTTATTTTTAGACATGTTTCGCGGTCTCCTCATAGCAAGCACTCTCAGCGCAAGCATTCTCCTTACCCTGCCAGTGAAAGGATCAGGTATCTTGTTGTGTGTTCTTAAATTTATCGTCTTGATGTTTTTCAGTCTTAACCATCCAATCAGCATAACTAAGAACATACAGGTGAAACAATCTAATAAATGCACTTTAGGAATCTTATTTTGTTTATAAGTTGGTTCATGTAATGGCAGGGGAAGGAGGTCAAGATCAAGATCAAGGTCTCCTGTTCATAGGAAAAGATGAGCAAAGGAGTACTGGAAGGAAGTTAAGATAGAGTTATGAAGGCCAATAACTTGCATACTCCTATTGGGCATGGCCTTTGGCTGTTAACTTGCATATACCAGTTGACCTGTTTGAAATCCTCTGTTACTGCCTTTGGCTGTTAAGTATGACAATGGATATGCCAGTTGAGCTATTAAAATCCTGTGTCACAGGTTTTGGCGGCCAGGAGGAAAGCTACAATATCCTCATGCAGAGGAGTAGTGATATGAGTGGTTCATGGTGCCTCTTATGTTAGATCAGCTTGCTGCTGTTGGCATTTTCGACAGTTTATTTGTTATAATTTTGAAGTTGATAATTTGGTTAGCTGTAAATTTGAATTTGGAGGTAAAGGTGTCTAAAGAGGAGAACCAATACTTGAACAAACGACGAGCTTTTTCCATTTTATAATATTCCTTGGAAGCTTCATTCAGGAGTAGGAGATCTCATTGTTAGACCTTGAGAATATTTGGCATGTTGTACCCAAAGAAGAGCATTGTGTTTGGTGAATCTACAGAGAAATGAAGGACGTATGCTAACATGGTAGACGTGCTTATGAAACATGCAAGAGTATCAGTTCATGCATGATTTAAGATTTGATAGAGAAGTAGCTGTGATTGCTTCCCAATGTGGGTGGTAGATGTCTATCAGAAAGGGAAAAAGAAAAAGAACTTGGTAAATTGCGGATCAGATAAGAAAGAGTACTTGTATTGTAAGAATTGGTCTTTTATTCTGGATATCTCAAATAAGAGAATGGGAAAAGAAGAGAGGAAAATGAGGAGTGTAGACAATTACTATAATGTTTTATATTTACTTGGGACCATTGATACACTACGATATTTCGTAATCACAAAAATCATTTATGTGTATATACAATAGAACACTAATTTGCTTTAAAGGGTGAATTTTATTTACTAGTAATGGGATGGAGTAGGTTCGAAAAAAGTGGAATATATAGAAGATTCTTATTGCAGAATTGGATTTGTTTGAAATTGAGATTTTTGATCAATTGGTCAATCAATTTTTACATCAATGGGAAAATCTTATTCTAGCAGATGTTTGCAATCGAGTAACAATTTCTTTTTAACTTGTAATCCAGTATTCCGTATCAAATTATATATGGTTGTAATCGAGTAACAATTTCTTTTTAAATTGTAATCTAGTATTCTGTATCAAATTAGTGAGTTATTTCTATTGGGATTTTTACCTTTCTATACACTATTTAAAACCTTATTACCCTCCCTACTCAAGTTTCAATTTAATTACACAGGCATATATAATTTACCAATTATATACATTTTAAGAATTTAATGAGAATCAATTAACTCCTAAAATCTTTGTAACGTACATATCCCACTCCCTCCAACGTTTCTCTCTCCATACCCCCACGATTCTGTACTCTCTCCCTCCATTAACGCTCCCTTCCATTTTTCTTCAAAAATCTATTATAATCTCTCTCAATCTTTTTTAATTCTCTCTCTAAATCCTACGAAAATAGAAGCAGCTTAAATTTTTCCTTCCCTTACAATGAAGGAGTTCCGAAAATAGCTCTAAAAAGCTAATGTTGCTGATATTCCTGCTTTTGATTTGGGTGTTTTGTCACAGGATTCACCCAAAAAAATAGTGAAATCGGCACATGCAAAATCATAGACAAAGTCCAAGCTTTCCCCTCGTGAAGCTAGGGCAGAAGCTCGAACAAAACTCAAGCATGACAGGGATGCTGGTGAAGCTTCGACATCTGCTAAATCATTAAAGCGGAAGGGCAAAGAAATTGCTCGTGATGGTGATTTCGTCGAAGAAGAAGTTATCCTGAAACCTGCAAAAAATAAAATAAAATTAAAATTTCTCCTACTGTCAAACCTTCAAAAAAGAAGAAGGTTAAAAAATCACCTAAAACTATACCCCAACAGTCATTGGAAAAGGTAATTTTTTTTTAAGTTACAAAACTCGTTCTCAGTTTCTTGACTATACATATTTTTTTATTTTTTTTTGTATTTGTAGAAATTTTGTCTACATTGTGTATATTTGTTGTTGGTTATCAACTTTTCTACATTTTCCTCGAAATTGTAGATTTCTGGTATATTATTCGAAAATATTTTGTTAGGGAATGTACTACATGATTTAGTTGGTTTTATTGATTATTATTTGCTCTATTTTGTAGGTGTTAGTTTCATTTTGTTACTTTCTAATTTCTTGCTCTAAACATAATTTGTAGATTCAATGTAGTCAGTTCTTATATATGTTTACTAATTTTGTAACTTACTTGTATGCAAGGTATTTATATCTTTCCGACTGTAGCTAAATTATAGTAGAATTTTTTTTTTTTCGTCTTTATACAGTTTTTATTAACTTACTGTTTCTTTTGGTGCAAAATCGAACATTTATAGCCTATTATTCGAAATCATGTTGTTAGGGGATGTACTACCTTATTTAGTTGGTTTTATTGGTTATTAGTTGCTCTATTTGTACAAGTTAGCTTCATTTTCTGTAAACAAATTTTATATGTTATGTCTTATTGTTACTTTCTAATTTCTTGCTCTAAACATAATTTGTAGCTTCAATGTAGTAAGTTGTTATATATGTTTACTAATTTTGTAACTTACTTGTATGCAAGGTATTTATGTCTTTGTGATTGTAGCTAATTTATAGTATAACTGTATTTATTTTGTTTTTTAGTCTTCAAACAAGTTTTTGTTAACTTACTGTTTCATTTGGTGTAGAATCGAATATGTTTTGCACCACATGATGTTGATTATGACATCACTAGGTTCCAGACATTATCCGACCCTGCTGTTCCTGGACAAATCAATGTGTTATTGTCTGAAAATGGGTTAAAGTTGTTTAAGAAGACATATTTTGGACATTTTCTTTCCCTGCCCAAAATATATATCCAAAATCAGGCAATTCACCTTCTCATGAAGTATGAATTAAACGCATCCTGTTTTGATTTTTTTACAGCAAAGATAAAGAGTGAGAGACTGAACTTTGGGTTGTGGGAGTTTGTCCTTATCACTGGCCTTAGATATTTTACAGAAGTAACAGACTTTGGTTACAAAACTAAGTATGACAGTAAAATAATGAGGAGTTATTTTCCGAACAAGGAAAAAGTTGAGAAGTCATACTTGAAACAAATTGTAACCAGCCGTAGTTGGGTGAATGATGAGGATGCAGTCAAGTTGTGCATTCTCTATCTGATAGAATTCTTCCTTTGTCCTTCAGAGAAAAATAATGGTTTGATAGACCATTTTAGGTTCTACTTGGTGGACTCGGGGTAATATGCGAATTTCGCGTGGGGTATCGAAACTTATACACAATTGCTTCAGTCTGTTAGGCACAAACTCAATCCTTTTGTGCATTTTTATCTCATTCGAGGTTTTGCGCTCGCTATGCAAATATGGTTGTATGAGTGTTGCTCTACAGTTAATACTGATATAGCTACGGGTTGGTAATTCGATCCCCCGCATACTTAACGGACAACTAGTAAGGACAAGATATGAATGTCTGCATTGGAAGATAAAATGATCAAACCATCATGGATCAAGGTAAATATTTTTCACTTTTGGACAGACAATTTAATACAAATTATCTACATATTTTATACATATTATGACTAGGTCCCTCACATTTGTTTTCACTCAGTTCACCAACATGCTTGAAGCCCCAGAAGAGCTTTCAAGAATGAATTTTCCAGACAAAGTTGAATATATCCTTGAAGAAGCTGAAACAAAGGCCGAACATCCGATAGATACTCCATCTCCATCTCTATCTGGACATAAGCAGGCAATGAGAATAGATGACAAGAAAGATATTGTAAAACAATTAAACAAATTAAGAAAAAATGTTGATAAAGTAACCTATTAAGATAATCCTAGCTGGTTTCTTTAATTTATGTCATGCAAATTATTTCTTTAACTCTTTCTATTTTAATACGTAGGTTGGTTCAGACCTTGAAACTTTTAAGAAAGAGGTATACCTAATTATTGATTTTTAGTCTTTTATATATATATATATATATATATATATATATGTATGTATATGTAAGCCTCTAATTGTCAGATACATTATAACAATTTTTTGTTCTTTAGGTTTTTGAAGAACTAGGTAGCATTCGATTGCTACTCAATGATTCCATCAAGTCTGTGTTACATGCAATTGATGCTAAGGTTTCATTCGAAATAATTCATTTTGGACAATAATTTTTACCATGTTTATGTTTATAATAGTATTCATAAAGTACATAGCCTAACAAATTTCCAATGCAGTTTACTGGTAGTTCTACGAAAAATGATGAGCATTACAAAGAAAAGAACAAACAACAGAATCCAGGCAGTAGTGCTAAACCAGTATTGGCCAGCAGCAGTAAAACATGTTTTTAACAATTATAACACAATTTGATGACAACTAATCTACATTATATCTACATATTGCCTAAATTACCAACAAATAATTTACATTATATTTTTAATTGTTCTCTTAGATACATGGCTGACATTCAAAATGAGAAGAATGTTCCTGTAGGTGTTGACTTATCTTCCCAATTTCAAGGGGCATTGGAGAAAGAAACTGCAGGTATGATTTAATACATTTTATCTACATACTGCACAATACATATTACATCAGAGCTACATGTAGCATTTAAATAAATTAACTACAATTTATCTACAGTGTAGTTTCTGTTTATTACAAAAGAACTATAATTTTATTAAGTTGAACACATTTATTGTAACAGAGAATAAAACAATCTATGTGGACTATCCAAAATAAATTATGTACAATTAAACTATAATTTATCTACAATGTACTTTATGTTTATTACAAATTATCTACAATTTTATTAAGTTGTACACATTTGTTATAACAGAGAAGGAAACAATGCATGTGGACTCGCCAAAACAGGATGCAAAACTTGGAATATAAGGAGAACATTTAAATGATGAGAAGGAGACTATGCCTTTGCAATCTCCCATTCAACAAGAAAATGATATACAACAAGGAGACGATTGCAATGAAGATTTCACCGGTATCATATGTTACAATATAATTGTAGGAAAAAAACAACAACTTTCATATAAGTTTCATCTTCCCAAAAGAATTAATGCAACCAACATACTATATTGTTCTTTTGCTTTAAATATTGTAGGTGAACCAGCCGACTACATCAATATAGGTGATTCGGACAATGACTCCAGATCTGGAAAAAGGGTAGTAACACTTGATAATTTTGAGCTTCCAGAGAACTTCTCACAGATTGTTAAGTTCAGAGAGGTAAATGAAGATGAAACAACTCCTGTGCATCAGAGAAGAACAAGGGTTCCTAGAAAGCATGCCAGATCCCCCTTTCTCCCTTATTTAAGTTTTGAGGGAAGCATTTCTATTGGACCTCCTACAATTTTCAACATCAAGTATCCATTCACTAGATTATTGGAGATGATGTTGATCCTGACTGGTTATATTTAGGTACCAACACGGTTTCAAAGAGGTTAGATTATACAATTTTTTCATATTATAGAGTGCATACAATTTATGGATTTCAAACTGAAACTACATAATAATTGTACTTGCTATGTCTCTAAATATTAGGAAGGCGCCTTATACTTTAAAAGATAACCAGCTCAACCCGTGGTTTGATCTTGGAGTAGATAAAGTTGATAAAAAGGAATAGTTTTATACTTTGGCACATCCCGGGCAAGTACTCAACAACACGGTACATACATACCCTTGCAGAATTTAATGATTAGCTGTAGTATTCTGTTATTTTAGAAATATGTAGATTTTTTGTTTAAAAATTGTAGTTATTTTGTATGAAGCATTGGGACATAATCAAATCCGTTTTTTTGCAGCACATTAATGTTATTTTATACTATTTGAGGAAGAGAGGGAAGTATGGTCCTGCAAATAAAATACGGTTTAGAACCACTAACTGTATGTTCAAGACTAGAATTGAACAAATTTATGATAGGTACATTAATGCTCCTGCCGATAAGAAACTTGTTGTTGTTAAACCCCAGGACGTCATGGCAGAATACATATTGGGGTACCGATTACTTGCAAATGTTGCATGGAACAAAGTTAATTTTGTGATTATGCCAATAAATATTGTGGAAAAATTTCATTGGTTGTTGGTTGTGTTTGACATCACTGATATGGTTCTATATGTTTATGATTCTATGGTGTCTCTTCACGAAATCAGAAACTTGTTAAATCTATTGTCGACAAGTTTGCTATTATGATCCCCCTCTACTTGTCATGCTTCGGCTTCTATGGCAAGCGTCCAGACATCAACTACAAGAACACAAAGGCATACATTGAAAAAGATGTTACTGACCCTCTTGACATTCAGTGGTTTATCGGTGAGATACCCCAGCAAAAAGAAGGATCATTGTATGTGCCGCTTTCCTTCTATCTATTTTAACTAATTGTATTTTACATTGAATGCTAAAACTTTTCACCTATTAGTTTTTGCAGTTACTGTGGTGTATACGTGGCAGCATTTGCAGAATATGTCAATATTGGAGAGCTATCGATTTCAAAGAAAGACCTTTCTGATATTGATCAACACCGTCGACGCTATGGAGCGCTCCTTTGGGATTATGCTAGGAAAAATCAAGAGCTTGGTGCAATTAGTGAAAGTGAGGTGACTGGAAAATTAGCAAGAAGAAAAGGGGCACCAGCTGTGAATGAGAGAACACAAGTCCGGAAAAAGAAGAATTAGTTGCCATTTTCAATAGAAAAATTATAGTTAAAGTGTTTGGATGTAGCTGGATTATAGTAAAGTTGTAGACAAATTTTTTATTAAGAAGGAGTGAGTTGCAATTTGTTTGTAGCAGATTTGTGCTACAGTTGTTTTACCTTTTATGTTGTTATTTTGTTCATAATTCTACTACATAGAATAGAAAACATCTGTGGCTTTTTCTTTGGTTTAAAGTTGTTAGTACTTGATCTCGATATTAGTACTATATAATTTGTTTACAGTATAACTATAATTATTTCTACAATTACTATACAAAAATACACAATCTATTCAATTTAGCAGTGTTGTTAGGAAAGGCTGAAACTAATAAATAAAACCAGTATTTGAACAAAACAACTACAAACCAATTGCATTAAGAGTTGAAATCTGTTTAGCAAGCATTCATTATATGAGACAATATTTATTCAAATCAGCAACACATTTACACCACAACTATAATTCTCCAGAACAGAACAAATACAACTTCATATGTCTTAAAGGATAAATTATTATCAAATGTATTAATTTTTATTTCTTTTTGGGAGCATTCCTACAAGATATTTTGTTATGCCCTTTTACTCTGCAGTTGCCACATGAAACCTTGTACCTTTTTGCATTTACTTTATCATATGATTTGCATCTTTATTTTTGAGGTCTCCCTGACTGCCTTTTCCCGGTAGGTGGCTTTATAACTTCTTCAACTATATGTTGTGGCACATTCCATTTGCTTTCGTCAGGCAGCGGGTCTACTGGTATTTCATAAGTCTGCAGAAGGCTCTCCCTCGTATAATAAGGAGAACAATAGTTTTCATAAGACTCGTTTCTGTGCCTCAAAGCCGCCAAAGCATGTGCATAAGGAAGTTCATCAAGTTGGAATTATCCACAACTACATCTCTTATTTTGAAGGCAAATAATGAAGCGCTCCATACCATCTATCACAGTATGGATCTAATCTGTTGAAGCCCTCACCTACAATTTCATTACAAACACACAACAAGTTGTCATCAATAAATACAAAACAAAATAACTATAATTATACAACTACTTTTCTACAATTAACAATATATATTTAGTTTGATGGAATCAATGATCTGATGTTATTGGCTATAACTTACTCTCATCTTCTGCGATAATGTCCTGTTGTCCTCCAACTCTTTGTTGTATTTTTTCCCAAGGTATGTGAACGTACCCTTTGCATTCAATAACTTTTCATTAGTCCAACGTTCAAGAAGAGTCCAATGTACTATAATAGTTCTACTACAGACAACTCTCTTACATATTTGGTTACCGCATTCAATGACTCTGCCATGCTTGATGTCATCGTCCACGTTCTGTTCAATGTAGTATGTACCCGAGACCATATGTGATAGCCAATATCGTATATGTATAATTCAACACCTGTGTTGATCTCTTTAATCTTTGACATTCTTTCATTAAATTCATCAAGCGTGTATAATCGTGTCGTGGCAAAGTACAATTCGCTTAACTTTATATAACCCTTCTTGAACTTTGACCTTACATTTGTCCAAATATATCACATGCAAGCATAATGTGGCATGCCGGTATAAACACTAGATGTTGCCTTCAAGATACTCTCATTCCAGTCCGAAAAAACACACATATTTGGTGTTTCACCATATGCATGTTTGAATTGCTAAAACAATTACCTCCATGATGCGTCATTTTCTGAATCAACAACGGCGTGTGCGAGTGGTAATATGCTACCTATCACACAAGTGGCAAAAAAATATTCAATTTCTATAATAAAACTTGAGAATATAAAAAAATACAATCTCAAAAATAACTTTATAACAATATTTTTACAATTAATCTACATTACCTACTGCATCCATTGTGCTAGCTGTTAGCATGATTCCCCTATATGCCGACTTCAAGAAGGTACCATAAACTACTACAACTGGCCTACAATGCTCCAACCCTTGATGGACGTATTACATGCAACAAATGTATACAAGAAACAATCATCTTTAGTCTTCTGTAATTTCACTACCGACCCCCCTAGATAAGTCTTCTCCAGAATATATAAATAACCCGGCAAGCGGCTGTAGGAATCAGCAGGATGGCCTATCAAAAATTTCAAAGCCTTTTCCTTTGCTCTCCAAGCTTGCATGTATGTTAAGTTCACACCATGATCCGACAACATGTCAGTTTGTATGTCTTTTGGTGTGTATATTGTCTTAGGATCCGCATATTTTGGCATCACCATGCTGCCAACTACCATGGCAGTTGGTTTGCGTTGTATGTATGTGTTGTCCATCAAAGAGCATGTGTGCAAGCTATTGTATTTTTGAACCTTGAACAATGTTGATTCATTTATGCTGGTGGACTTGAAGTGCCACGTACAATTGTCACCAACACATACGAGGCAGTAGCTACAAAATAAAAATAATTTAAAAAATGTTATAGAAATTGTAGCCATAAAATACGAGGTTGTTTATGCATAAAAACTTATCTTAAATAATTTATATACAAAAAAACTACAACTTATACAGAATATTAATTTGACAAATAAAATGTTCCTATCTTCTTGCACTAAACCTTTTCAGCCTAAATTGAAACTTATTCATGATATAACAGTGCTTCATTGCACTGACAATTGTTTGTTTGTCTTGGTAAACTTGGCCTACTTCAATTACATTTGGCATATGTTCTGTTATGATGATACTTTCATATTCCACAATTGCCGGAGATGTTTGCATATCAATCAACTTCACTATTCCTGATACTTCTCCAGTTGTGTTACAATTGCTTGACAATTGTACCATGTTAGTATTACGATAATTAGAAGAACCTACACTCAATTAAAAGTATAGCAATTCAGACCTCTGTATATTCATGTGTTCAGTATTTGACAGAATGCTTGCAGAGACATAACAATTAAACTACATTTGTTATGTAGTAAAATTGTAGATAATTTGTAGAAAAATTATAAAACACGTGAAATTAAAAAAACATCAGCATTGGAAAAATAGAGCAAACCTGTAATTGTGCTCGCATTCGATATACTGCATTCCAAATCGAAATCACGTTATACACAACGGATACATTCCTAAGTTTTTATTTCTCTTTTTCGTCTCCATATACACTCGAACTCCCATATCGCTCCGAATTTCCATTGGAGGACAACGTTCATTGACATTGTATTTGATTTCGATGATTTCCATTAGATGCTCTGCAATTGTGGAATTCAATTGACTATAATTTGAATCATCATTGACTATAATTTCGTCAACATCAAAATCTTTGTATCTCCCAACGCTATCCCACTGCCCATTGAGCTGCAGCATAATTACTAATTTTGATATTACGTCGCAAAAATCAATTCAATTGTACCTAATTGTTTACAATTAAATTGTTCAAAAGCTTTGTTTATGGAAAACCAGAGGAAACCAGAAAAAATCAGAGAATAGAAGGATGCGATGATAACCACTGAAAATCTGCGTAATAGAAGGATTCTACGAATATTTTGCCTTCATAATTGGTGCGAGGATTGCGTAAGTTAAATCTCTAAGCGTTCCCAAAAATCCTGCGTCTAAATAAGGAAGACTATCGCAGAAAGGATTCTAGTTTAAATAAATGTATAGATTTTATAGCTAAACCGTGTTTAGGTCGGGTAAATTTAAAAATATGAATATTTTTCGTAATAAGGTTTCAAATAGTGTATATGAACGAAAAAATCCCATTTCTACTTAACTACAGCTCGATCTAAACTAAGCTGGGTGGGCTATATTGCGGTCTTCAGTATTTAGATTTAGATTTCTTTATTAAATCGCTGGTTGTCAACTAACAACTCCTATTTTTATCAAGACTAGTTTTAGTGTTCGTGTATTGTACATTTGTTCTGCGTCTATGAATAAAAAATGTATGGAATATAGATTAAAAATGAATTATATGTAATAAAAATAAATATCGATATAGATATAACATTCATTTATATAAAAAATAAATGTTACCACATTGATGCAACAATTGAATTCAAAGTAATTGAGTATCTTTTGAACTTACAAAGACGAAGAGTTTTAAATTATGAGATAGTGATATGTCATGTTGTTGTATGAGATAATTATGTTAAAAATTATCTTTAGTTGTAGAATAAAAGTTGATGAAAAGTGTAAGTTTTAAAAAATAATGATTGTTGGTCCTATCGTAAAAGTAGAATCTAACTGCTACATTTTGATTAATCTATTGTTTCTCTCTTTGGAGAGAGTCTTCGTTCTCGGTCTCAATCACATAATCATATATATGAATTCTACATCTGAATATATACGGATGCTATATTTTCATGAAAATATAAAAAATATTTGATTTATAAACAAAATGAAACTATAAAAATAGTTAACATTCTTGTATATTCTTCTAAGTAGGGCTATAATTTTATCTACTCTATATTCTCCAATCGTTTAATATGATGCCTTAAAGTAGTATTTTTGACCAATTTTATTTCATCTATACTCTCATGTCATAACATTATTGCTAGTACCTTAACATATCTTCATTTTTCGAATTTGATTGATTGTTTTGTTCATATCAATCACAAAAAGTTTGTATACGGCTAAAATCGGGGACAATGCATACCCCGATTTTCCGGTGAAGAAGACGAAAGGAGGGCACAAACATACGAGGTTGAAATCAAGGTTGAGAGCCTTTCATACTGATATCCATGAGAGGTGAACAATGCGCTCATCGTCGGGCGTGATAAAGCAATGCTCCCCAAATCCTAAACGAGCTCTAAGACCTCGTGAAATATGGCAAACGGTTACGCACGACTAACAGAGGGCCGTGATATTCAAAGATGTTAGGATTATTTACAACTTCAAATTTAAAATAAATAATGGAGTGACACTCAAAGTTACCCGATTCAAAGTGTGTTAGGCTTCATTGAATAGTCAAGGCGCTTCCATCGCGTCCATCACGGCTTAGCCCTCTTCGATCACCAAGCAACTAAGGTAGCTAGCAATCCCCACGGGGGTAGAAAAAATTCGGGCATCCTCCGGAACAAAGAAAACTATCGACCGCCTGCGGTCAGGGTTAACACTTAGGGCCGGGAACAGATCCACCAGCTTCGGGCTCGATGAAGAAGACCCACTGGCACCCGATGATGGTACATTCCTTGGCACCTGCAAGTCACCAAGCCTGGTGACATATTCTGAGGCAGTGGATTCTAACCCATCCAAGAAGTTGTGGATATCAGTCGCCCCCTGAGGCCCCTCGTAAAAACAACCTTCTAGCATACCGGCCTCGCGTATCATGGCGTCTGAGATCTGAGGGGACTCGGTAAGGTCGATCGCCCCAAGCTCGTCCCTCGGGGCACCTCCCTCTGCCCGAGAAGTGTCGGCCCTGGTCTCTCTCTCGACCTCCCTGGCCTGAGGCAAACCAGTCGCACCCCATTTCGATTCGCAGGTACCGGCCAATGCCTTCTCAACAGCCTCCTCAATTCGAGGAAAAGCGGTCCGCACCCGAGCTACTAGCTTGGAGTTATCTTCTTCTTCTTCTTCTTCAGACTCATCCCTCAGTCGGCGGATCAAGTCCGATGGGAGGGCGCTGGTACTTTCTTTAGCTTTACGCTCCAGTCTCCTCTTTGGTTTTTTCTTCTCCGAGTTCAGAGGGCTTGGGGACCTTTTCCTCTTCTTCTCGACACCTTGCCTCGGAGAAGGGGACTCGAGAGGCAAATCCTTACCCTCAGATGGAGGCCTCAAACCAACATCCTTGGGGAGATCTACAAAAAAAAATAGAGCCGATAAGAATTTGACAACACAAGGAGAAAGTCAAAACCTTATCGAACCAGAAAAGAAAACTTACCATGATTACGGGCCTCCCACCGACCCTTCGATAATTCCATCCAAGCACGCTCGGAGTATGGTCTCTGTGACATAAGTTCCTCGACCTATTCCTTGAGTTAGGGAACCACATCCAGCATCTGGGCCACAACCGCAACACCAAAAGCACCCATAAAAAAAGAAATAAGAGGAGAAACAATAGATTAAATCTTCAAGGCAAAGTAATACTTACGTTTCATATTCCATTTCTCGGGAAATGGCATGTCCCCGACAGGGATCAAATTTGAAGTCTTTATTCGAACAAACCAGCCCATCTAATCTCGGTCCCGAGCCTCATCTATACTCAAGAACGGGGCCCTACTGGCCCGGCGAGCAATCTTGACTAGTCCTCCTCGATAGATTCAGGGACTGTAGAGACGCATAAGGTGATCGAGGGTGAAGGAACACCCTTCAATTTTGTTTACGAAGAATCGAAGGAGAATCACTATTCTCCAGAATGAAGGGTGAATCTGGCCAAGAGTCACGTCGTACCTCTTGTAGAAGGCAATATGATCGGGTCTAAGGGACCTGCGTGAAGGGGTAAGTGTAAACACTTAAAAAACCCTCAACGTGGGTAGTGATTGACTCCTCAGGCGAAGGCAACACCATATGTTAATTGGCCCAGTTGCAATCTTCTTTAACCTTGGTGAGGAGATCATCGGTGATTGTACATATATACCTCGAGACCGGCTCACATCGACCCGGTACCGAGGAATGTTTTTCAATCTTAAAATCGGCAACGGTCGGGGACCCTGCAGGAACGAACTCCTCAGGGTGTGGTTCCGCCGCAACCCCGTCGCTGGCGGGCCATAATGAAGAGGCGATCTCCTTTTGTGGGACAGTCTTAGAAGTTTTTGCCATTGTAGAACAGAAGAAAAGGAAATTAGGAAGGTATGTTTAGCGGTATTTTTGAAAAACAAGAATAGGAGGAGCTTTGAACGTAAAGTTTGAATAAATGAAAGTTAGAGTATTTATAGCTTGCTGATGATGGTTCAAAACCCGTAGTGGCCAACTAGCAACTGACAGGCATTTAATGCCTTGGTAATTGGGCCGACGGTACATTTCGATATCCGTTTGTCGCTTACGTCATGGCCCATCGAGAGGGGATTCGGAAGTTCATATTGTTTCTCGTCATCTTCTCTCGAGAAACGAGGGGACTATCTGTATACGGTCAAAACCGGGTTTGCCTCTTGTGTGACTAATCGAGATTGAAAAATAGTAGGTTAACGTTCAACCTCGAATTATATCAAACCGAGGTGCGAAGCTATATCGTTAAACTAGAGACCATGTCATCGAACAAAATTGAGATCAGACGAGATTGAGGGAAATTTACCAAGCCGAATAACAGAAGGACAAAATATCCGCGATTGGTTGTAGATCACAACGAAAATCTCGGCACGTATCAAGGATAGGCCAATTGATTAGCAAATCATGAGATTTCTTACCTTGTATAGAAATGTATCAAGAGTAGGACTCTCCTACTATATAAAGGGGGTCTGATCATTTGTAAGAGGACACATTACGCAACATAAAGCAATATACTGTCATTTTTTAGCTTTTATCATCTTGTTATTCTGTTCATACATCAGTTAAGACATCTCTCGGATCAAGGATGATCGAACTCGAGGGCCAAGGCTGTTCAATTTGATAAACAATTTGGCATAAGGCTGCTCTATTCGTGTTGTTTGTATTAATTATATTCTTTTATCGTCAATTTTAATTTTAATCTGTTTCCTTAATTTGTATTAAGTTATATCACATATCCTTAAAATCGCGTATAAATTCAATTGTTATCCGATTTTTAGGGTAAACACAATGCACTTGAATGTTGACGAGATGATCTATAATAGTAATTCGATTAGTTTATGAAATCGTAAAATTGATGCACTATAATATCAAAAATTTGGACCATGGTCTATAATAATGTACCTAGAGGCTAGAGTATTGCATTACTTAACTCAAACTATTTTATAATAAGCTGCTAAATATGAGAATAATAGTACATCTAAACCTAAAAGAGTTTATGTATTCTAAGGGGGAGATTCTGAACGACTGTTGAAGTCTCCAAGGGTCATTCCTCGATCCGCGAACAGTGTAACGAGATTTCTCTTTGTTCTCCTAATCTCCGTCTTTTGCTCTTCAACATGTTGACGATGGTCGTATCGTAAATTCCATGATCATTTTGCAGTCGAGCACGAAATCTAAATTGTGGTTCACATCATCTTTGATCGCTTTAAACTCCCACCGCAAATTGCTAATCGCTTTAGTATTTCTATTAGCACGGATTGTATTTGTTGTATCATACGTTGTGCCATTCGTTGTGCCATTCGTTGTGCAAGGGTCCATAGGCTATTTATAGATTATGAAGCACCTTTTAGGGCTACTAGTCACGTTTTTTCATAAGCGTGTTTTTAATAAGTTTAACTTTGGTCTATAATAAACAAACTAGAATTGGGTGTCGTAATTTATAATTAACTTTAGTTTAATCTATATTAAACTCACCTGAGGTACTGATGTATCATTCCTTTTACGTGAGGAGGCACCTTTTAATGTTACTATTCACGTGTTTTAAAGAGAGATATAGGAAGTATGTCATTAATTTTAGTTCAATGTCACGATCCAAATCCCACTTTAAAGTCGTGATGGTGCCTAGCCAGCAAGCCAACTCACATTTCCACAAAAATGAAGTCCATTTTCTTTAATTAATATTAAAATAGCATGAATAGAGACAGTAATAATCCAAAACAGTAACAAAATCTGATAAAGTCATAACACGACCTAAACACGACCAACATCGCACAATCCCAAGACTAGGTGGTACAAGTACATGGACTACTACGATAAGAGAATATGTCTGAATACATAATCAACTGTCTGAAATACAAATAGACAGGAATAATAATATAACAGAGACTCGAGAACTACAAAATAGATTCATGAAGTGAAGCTCATCCTGAGTCTATGTGTGAACTCCAAGCTCAGTCCGAAACTCTGCCAAGACCCACCTGAGGATCTGCACAAAAGATGTGCAAAAGCGTAGTATGAGTACACCTCAATCAGTACCCAGTAAGTATCAAGACTAACCCCGGTGAATTAGTGATGAGATTCAAATCATATGATACTCATTAGTCAAATAACCAGCTCGATAAATCAAAAACTGAAAATATAATATTAAGTGGAAAATAATATCAGCAAATCCTCAAATAGAAAGAAGGCATATGAAATAGCATGACGAACAAATTTCATAATTTATGAAAATACAACACAAAGTTTCAATGAAAAATGAGTATAGGATTAACATATTGCTTTCGTCTCATCACAACAATAATATCAGAGATGACATCCAAAACATCACATAATCTTAGCAAGAATAACCCCTGAACAATACCATCTTTATCTTACCGCGTGTGCTAAAATAAAGTAAATGCCGTCTTGTCTTTTCATATGTGCAAATCCGATATAGCCCTCCTTGTCTCGCCATATGTGTAATATCAATAATAACAATAGCATGACAAAGACCTCGTGCCAAGACCCAAACAATCTGCCCAACACGTCCACATGTGCCACAATCATAATAACATAATATGCCAACAATTGTCACCAAGATATAAACTCACAATCTGCCAATGCAATGCATAAGGACATATCAATACAGAAATGCGGATGGGTGTTCGACATATAAGCATGAATTAAGTTAACTCAATTTAGCAACAATATCACAAACACGCAACTTGGACAATTTAGGAAATAAAATCCTAAAACATTATCTCTAGCATGGAAAAATAAACTCAAGTAATCATCCAAGTGAGTACACGTAGCACAAAGATCTCCCAATCAAAACAAGGTAATAAGAGCGATCTCGGGTCAAATCCGGTCATTTTTATACATAATACCCACATATACGCTCGTCACCTCACATATGTATCGCATCGATCACATCAAAATTTACAAAATAAGGCAAAGTCCTAAGGGTTATTCCCTCACACAAAGTTAGGCAAGATACTTATCTCATATAAGCTAAATCAGTACTCGAAAAATCCCTTCCCTCTCAAATGAGTCTCCGAATGGGAAAAAGCTAGCCAAAAATAACTCATTAATATCAAACACGGCTAATGGAATCGATTCTAATTAATAAAGCTCTAATCTTTAACAAAAATAAAAAAGTCAACCAAAAAGTCAATTTGGGCCTACCTCCCGAAACCCAACAAAAGTTATAAATCTTGATTATTCATTCAAATACGAGTCCACCCATACAAGTTTCATCCAAACCCGACTTTGAATCGGGGTTTAAATCCCCATTTATCATTTTAGAACAATTTTGCCAAAATCCCTAATTTTCTTCACTTAGATTCATTATTCAAATGCAAAAATAAAGGTTGAAATTATGAATAATAACCAAATCCGAGTTAAAATACTTACCTCAATTCAAATCGTGAAAATCCCTTCAAATATCGCCCAAAGTCGAGCTTTCAATCTCCAAATATAATAAAATAACTCAAACCCTCGAAAATAATATCTTAAGTCTGTCTAGCACTTTCTCTTTTGCAACTAAAATAATCGCTTCTATGGTGTCGCTTTTGCGACACAAATCTTGCTTCTGCGAGTTCCACTAAGCTGCCGACCATCCGCTTTTAAGGACCAAATTTCGCTTTTGCGGAGCTGGTTCTGCAGTCAAAATGCGCATCTGCGCCATCGCATTTGTGCAAGGACCCCCATATCTGCAAATCAAGCTACCTTCCCCAAACCCTGCATCTGCAACCAGTCGTCCACATTTGCAGACTCGCACCTGCGGTCCTGACCTCGCAGGTGCGAAGACATCATAACAATAATGCCAACCAAGGCCAAATTGATCCGAGCTCATTCAAAACTCACCCGAGCCCCTCGGGACCCAGTCCAATCGTGTAAACTAATTCCAAAATATAATACGGACCTACTCGAAGCCTCAAATCACACAAAATAATATCAGAACCATGAATTGCACACCAATTCAAGCTTATTGAACTAATCTAAATTACTGAGTACCAAACTTGCGCCGAGCATGCCTAAACAACTCGGAATGACCTCAAATTTTACACACAAGTCATATATCACCATACGAACTTATTCCAAGGTTCGGAATCCCAAGCGTACATTTATAACTACCAAATCAACTATGGGTCAAACCTATGAACTTCTAAACCTTCAAATTGCAAAGTTCAGCCAATTAGAGACAAATCAACCTAGGAACCTCCAAATCCAAATCCGGACATACACCTAACCCCAAAACCACCATCCGAACCTAAAAGAACTATCAAAACTTTGATCCAAGGTCAAATACATAACAGTCAAACTTGGTCAACACTTCCAACTTAAGCTTCTAAACTAGGAACTAAATGTTCCAATTTAATACAAAACCTCCCCGAAACCAAGCCAACCATCCCTACAAGTCACATAAAAATAAGTACACATACAGAAAGCATCAAATAGGAGAATGGGGCTCAAATGCACAAAATGACCGGCTGAGTCATTATATTCTCCCCCTCTTAAACAAATGTTCATCTTCGAACGAGTTTAGAAATATACCAGAAGTGGCAAAAAGATGAGGATATCTTCTATCATGCTCGATCTCCCAAGTCACCTCCTCGACCGGTTGACCTCTCCACTGGACCTTCATCGATGCAATATTCTTCGACCTTAGCTTCTAAACCTGCATGTCCAAAATGGCTATCAGCTTCTCAATATCAGTCAAATCCTGTCCAACTGCACCGAGCTAAAATCTAACACATATGACGGATCCTTATAGTACTTCCGGAGCATGAAAACATGGAACACCAGATGCACTCTCGATAAGCTGGGTGGCAAAGCAAGTCTGTAGGCCGCCACACCAACTCTCTCTAGCATCTCAAAAGGACCAATATACTGAGGGCTCAATTTGACCTTATTACCGAACCTCATCACACCCTTCATGGGCGATACTGTGAGTAGAATCCTCTCACCCACCATGAATGCCACGTCACAAGCCTTCCTATCAGCATAACTCTTTTGCCTGGATTGTGTTGTACGAAGACGATCCTAAATCGATTTCACCTTCTCCAAAGCATCATGAACCAAGTTGGTGCCCAACAACCTAGCATCCCCAAGTTCAAACCAACCAACCAAAGAATGACATCGTCTCCCATATAAGGCCTCATACGGAGCCATCTGAATGCTCGACTAGTAGCTGTTGTTGTAGACAAACTCTACTAACAGTAGAAACTGATCCCACTGGCCCCTGAAATCAATGACACAGGCTCACAACATGTCCTCTAAGATCTAAATAGTGCGCTCGGACTTTCCGTCCATCTGGGGACGAAATGACTTACTCAGCTCGACCTGTGTGCCTAACTCACGCTGCACGACTCTCCAAAAATGTGATGTAAACTGAGTGCCTCGATCCGAGATAATAGACACGGGCACGCCATACAGGCGAACAATCTCTCTAAAATAAATCCTAGCTACCTGCTCTGAAGAATAGGTAGTCATGACTGGAATGAAGTGTGCACACTTGGTTAATCTATCCACAATGACCCATACATCATCAAATCTCCTCAAGGTGCATGGCAGCCCAACCATAAAATCCATAGTGATACGCTCCCACTTTCACTACGGAATATCTTGCCTATAAAGTAAATCACTCGGTCTCTGATGCTCATATTTAACCTGCTGATAGTTCAAACATCGTGCCACATACCCAAAAATATCTTTCTTCATCCTTCTCCAACAGTAGTGGTTCTTCAAACCATTGTACATCTTTGCGGCACCCGGATGAATAGAATACCGCGAACTATGGGCCTCCTCAAGAATCAGCTCGTGCAACCCATCCACATTAGGCACACAAATCCGGCTCTAAAGCCTCAATACCCCAATAGCCACCTACTTAGCATCGCCGTGTTGCATCGTGCCCTTAAGGACAAGCAAGTGGGGATCATCATACTGACGCTTCTTGATGCGATCAAAAAACAATGACCATGATACAACACAAGCAAGAACCCTGTTAGGCTCTGAAATATCCAACCTCACAAACCTGTTGGCCAAATCCTGAACATCCAAAGCTAATGATCTCTCCCCAACTAGAATAAAGCAAGGCTCCCCATGCTCTCTGTTTTCCAACTCAAAGCGTCGGCCACCACATTGGCCTTTCTGAGATGATAAAGAATTGTGATATCATAGTCCTTAGTAGCTCTAACCACCTCAGTTGCCTCAAGTTTAAGTCCTTTTGCTTGAATAGGTGCTAGAGACTCCAGTGGTCCATGAACACCTTACAAGACAGGCCATAAAGATAGTGCCTCCAAATTTTAAACGCATGAACAATGGCTGTTAACTCCAAATCCTGCACTAGGTAGTTCTTCTCATTGGGCTTTAACTGACGTGAAGCATAAGAAATTTCCCAACCATCATGCATCAATACACACCCAATGCCAACACGTGAAACATCACAGTAGACTATATATGAACTCGATGCTGAAGGAAAAACTAGAACGGGAGCTGTAATCAAGGAAATATTGAGCTTCTAAAAGCTCTCCTCACACTAGTTAGACCAGCTGAATAGGGCACCCTTCTGAGTCAATTTGGTCAAAGGAGATATAATGGGCGAGAAACCCTCCGCGAAACAGCGATAATACCCAGCCAAACCTAGAAAACTATGGATCTTACTAGCGACAGAAGGTCTGGTCCAACTTTGAACTGCCCAATCTTTTTCGGATCTACCTTAATACCCTCACTAGATACCTCATGACCCGAGAATGCCACTAAGTCAAACCAAAACTCTAAGTTAGATAACTTAGCATATACCTTCTTCTCACTCAAAGTCTGAAGCACAATCCTCAAGTGCTGCTCATGCTCCTCCTGACTGCGAGAATACACTAATATATCATCAATATACACAATAACAAAGGAATTGAGATTAGTCTGAAACATGTTGTTTATCAAGTGCATGAAATCTGATGGGGCATTGGTAAGCCCAAAAGACATCACGAAGAACTCATAATGCCCATAACAGGTCTTGAAAGTCGTCTTAGGAATATTTGAAGCCCCGATCCTCAACTGATGGTACCCCGGTCTCAAGTCAATCTTCTTAAATACCCTAGCACCCTGAAAATGATAAAATAAATCATCAATACACGATAATGAATACTTGTCCTTGATAGTAACATTGTTCAACTGTCTGTAGTCAATGCACATCCTCATAGAACCATCTTTCTTCTTCACATATAGTACCAGTGCACCCCGAAAGTGACACACTAGGCCTGATGAAATACTTATCAAGAAATTCCTGAAGTTGTTTCTTTAATTCCTTCAACTCAATCGGAGCCATGAGGTGCAGTGGCATAGATATGTTCTAAGTGCCCGACACCAAGTTAATACCAAAATCCTTATCATGTGGCATGACCGGTAGGTCTGCAAGATATACATATGAAAACTCCCTCACCACGGGGACTGAATCAACCGTGGAAGCATCACCACGCACACCTCTAACAAATGCCAAGTACGCCAAGCATCCCTTCTGAACCATCCGTTGAGCCTTCAGAAAAGACACCACCCTATTGGAAACATGACGCAAGGAACCTCTCCACTCCAACCGCGACAACCCCGGCATAGCCAACGTCACAGTCTTAGTGTGACAATCAAGAATAACATGATATGGTGACAACCAATCCATGTCCAAACTCATATCAAAATCCACAATATTAAGCAACAGAAGATCAACCCTAGTCTTATAGCCCATAATAGTGACCAAACAAGAAAATAGATATGGTCCACTACAATAGAATCCCCAACAGGTGTAGACACATAAATAGGAGTATCCAAAGAATCATGAAACATCTCTAAATATGAAGCAAAATAGAAAAAAACATACGAATAAGTAACATCTGGATCAAATAAAATTGATGCATCTCAATGATAGACCAGAACAATACCTGTAATGACATCATCATATGTAACTGCCTCAGTCCTACCAGGGAAAGTATAACAACGGGCCTGGCCTTCCCCTCTAGGACGCCCTCTACCAGCATGTCCTCCAACTCTAGTTGGTTGTGCAGGTGATGTAGCAATTGGAGTGGGAACCATAGCCTGAGTACCCTGCTGAGGTACACCCCCTAGGTCTTGGGATAATCTCTCACCATGTGCCTAGTATCCCCACACTCAAAGCAATCTATCTACTCACATGGCTGCAGGAACTGTCCGGGAAGATTGGAGTAACCACTGTAAGAACACCGCGCCAAAGGTGCACTGAAAGATAACTGCCCAGTACGAGTGCTCTATGACCCATGGATAACTAGAGCACCACGTGAAACCTAAAGTGCAGACTGAACTGGTTGACCGATAAAACCTCTACCATGATGTGCCCTACTCCCAAAATAGGGACCAGTAGAACCTTCAGGTCCACGAGGCTTCTTAGCCTCTCTATCCTCTTCTCTAGACCGCAGATTCGCTCTAACCTCCTGGAAACCTCCACAACCTGATGAAAAAGAGTCTCAGCCTCCAACTACCGTGCCATACCAAATTTGAGGCTATAGGTGAGTCCCTCAATAAATCTACATACTCTCTCTCTAACAGTGGAAACCAAAGTAGGTGCATGTCACGACCTGAAACTCAGCATGTCGTGATGGCGCCTATTACAGAATTAGGCAAGCTGACAATCACGAATAACTATGCATTTCGAATTGAAAACATGATGAAATAAGTTTAATAGTGACAAATTCTCATAAATAACCGATAAGAAAATACCGCGACTCAATACAAAATCCCCAAAATTCGTGTGTCACTAAGTACATAAGCTACTAAAATGTCAATACAGTCTAACTGCTAATACAACTGTCTAGAAAGATAGAACAATGCTAAATAAGCTGAAAAGAAGGAGAGTCGAGGTCTACGGATGCCAAAACAGCTACCTCAAAAGTCTCCAAGCAGATAAAGCCCCAAATCTAGCAACTGTCGTGTCCGGATACACATGGATTTTCACATGAAGTGCAGAGTGCAGTACGAGTATAACCAACCTAATGTACTCAATAAGTAACAGGATTAACCTTGGGATACAAACAATGGCGAGCTCAGAAAGGTACAGTCCAAATCCAGATAATAACAACGCAGATATGACAGGAAAATGACAGTAATAACTCAGAGAAAACCTCATAATCACTTTGGAGACAGTACAGAAATGTAGGCATGCTTTCAAGTTTTTAAATGTTTGAACTCAACACGGATAAAATATGCCAAGTATGACTAAAATGAGGTATGTTACATCTCGATATCTACATGTCAAATATGCATGTCAACTGTAATACAACACAGTGATAAAGCCATATACTCATGCTCTTGGAGTATTCAACCTCACTCAGCATGCTCAATCACTCAGCACTCCCAATCACTCAACACTCTCAATCACTCGGCACTCGCACTCAACATTCATTGGTACCTGCACTCACTGCTGGTATGTCAGAATCTGGAGGGGCGGATCCTGCCGAAGAGCTAATATAAGCCAATTATGGCATGCTGCGGCGTGCAGCCCGATCCCATCATCAATAAAGCCTGTTGCAGCGTGCAACTCGATCCCATAAATATAACGCACAATTAGGCCCTTGATCTCACTCAGTCATCAATCTCTCCAGTCTCTCGGGCTCACAACACTCTTGCCAATCAGCCTAAAATAATGATACATGATGTAACAATAAATGATAATAGAGACCGAGATATGATATGCAAATGATGAATGCGACTGAGTACATAACTGCCATTTAAGCAAATAACTCAATAACAAAAACGACCTCCATGGGTCCCAACAGTACTAGCATATAGACTAAATATAATTTATAACATGAATCACAACTTAATTTCTCTAACACGTGGAGAATACATGAATAATAACAAGATTAGATAACTACACAGTTCCACGGAATCAACCGAGTCACAATTACTACGGTGCATGCCCACACGCCCACCACCTAGCATGTGTGTCACCTCAACACCAACCACATAACATGTAGTTCAAGGATTCATACCCTCAGACCCGAGTTTAGAAGTGTTACTTACCTCAAACCATGCAAATCTCTACTCCAATAAGCCTTTGCCTCGCGAATCGGCCTCCGGACGACTTGAATCTTGCCGCAAATAACTTAATACAATCAACACAAGCTATAGGAATCAATTCCATATGAAAAGTCAAAAAGTCAGCCCAAAAGGTCAACCCCAGGACACGTCTTTGAATCCGACAAAATTAGCAAAATTCGAACACCCATTTAATAACGAGTCCAACCATACCAAAATTACTCAATTCCGAGCTCAACGCGACCTTCAAATCCTCAAATTATGGTCTATGTAGTTTCACAAATTTTCCCCAGCTTTTCAACCCAAAACACTAATTAAATAGTAAAAACAATGATAAATCACGTTTAACAACCAAAACCGAGTTAGAATCACTTACCCCAATCAACTCCTCGAAAATCCCTTCAAGAATCGCCCAAATTCGAGGTCTCTAGCTCAAAATATGAAAAATAGGTTCAAACCCTCGATTTTGAATCTTTATAACTGCTGCCTAGAGGTTCCTCTTTGCGATCGCGAAGAACAACAATGTTGCCCTCATAAAAATGACCTACGCGAACGCACTCCACAGGTCGCGAACGCGGTGAGTAAAACCTCAAATTTACACGATCACAAATCTCCTCACGCGATCGTGATGAACAAACGCGTGGCTTAAGGCCACCCCTCCTTCCTTCTTCGCGAACGCGGTACAACCCTCGCGTTCGCGTAGTACCAGTGACAAAAGCTCCGCGATCGCAGACCAACTGCCGCGAACGCGTAGAACTCCGATTCCAATCTGAATCACACCCGAGGCCCCCGTGACCCCATCCAAACATACCAATAAATCTCAAAACACGATACGAACTTAGTTGAGGCCTCAAATCATATCAAACAATATCAAAAACACGAATCGCACCCCAATACAAGCCTAATGAAACAAATGAATTTCCTACTTCTACAATCGATGCCGAAACCTATCAAAGCAACTTCGATTGACCTCAAATTTTGCACACAAGTCATAAATGACAGACCTATTCCAACTTCTGGAACCAAAATTCGAGCGCGGTAACCACAAAGTCAATTCTCGATCAAACCTCTTAACTGTCTAAACTTCAACTTTTCCAACTTTTGCCAATTCAAGCCAAAATCGCCTACGGACCTCCAAATCAATATCCGGATACTCGCCTAAGTCCAGAATCACCATACGGAGCTATCAGAACCATCAAAACTCCATTTCGGACTCATTTACACATAAGTCAATATCCGGTCAACTCCTCTAACTTAGGCTTCCAACCTTGGGACTAAGTATCCCAATTCATTTCGAAATATCCCCGGAACCAAAGCAACTACCCCGGTAAGTCATATAACAACAAATGAGCATAAAATAAGCAATAAATGGGGAAATGGGGCTACAGTACTCAAAACAACCGACCGGGTCGTTACATTCTCCCCCTCTCAAACAAACATTCATCGTCTCACAAGTAGCCTCCTCGACTGGCTGACCTCTCCACTTCACCTTTACTGAAGCTATATTCTTTCACCTCTACTTCCGAACCTGCCGATCCAAAATAGCCACCAGCTCCACATCATAAGTCAAATCTCCATCTAACTGAACCGTTCTGAAATCTAAAATAAGAGACGGATTTCCAAAATACTTCTGGAGTATGGAAACATAAAACACTGGATGAACACTCGATAGACTAGGTGGTAAAGCAAGCTTGTAAGCCACCTCTCCAATCCTATCAAGCACCTCAAAAGGGCCAATATACTAAGGGCTCAACTTAGCCTTCTTCCCGAATCCCATAACACCCTTCATGGGAGAAACTCTGAGCAATACCTTCTCCCCCACTATGTAAGCAACATCACGAACCTTCCGGTCGGCGTAATTATTTTGTCTAGACTATGTCGTGCGAAGCCGATACTGAATCAACTTAATCTTTTTCAAAGCATCCTGAACCAAGTCAGTACCCAATAGCCTAGCCTCGCCCGCTCAAACCAACCAACCGGAGACCGGCACCACCTCCCATACAAGGCCTCATATGGAGCTATCTGAATACTTGATTGGTAGTTGTTGTAGGCAAACTCTACAAGCGGCAGAAATTGATCCCAAGAACCCCCAAAATCTATGACACAAGTGCGTAGCATATCATCCAATATCTGAATGGTGCGCTCGGACTGTCCATCCGTATGAGGGTGGAATGTTATACTCAACTCAACCTGTGTGCCTAACTCTCACTGCACTGCTCTCCAAAACTGTGATGTGAACTGCGTGCCCAGATCTAAAATGATGGACACCGGCACACCGTGAAGGCGAACAATCTCACAGATATAGATCTCAGCCAACCGCTCCGAAGAATAGGTAGTCTCAATTGGAATGAAATATGAGGACTTAGTCAGCCGATCCACAATCACCCAAATAGCATCAAATTTCCTCAAAGTTCATGGGAGCCCAACTACGAAGTCCTTGGTGATACGCTCCCATTTCCACTCAGGAATATCAAGCCTCTGAAGCAAACCACCCGGCCTATGGTGCTCGTACTTCACCTGCTGATAATTCAAGCACCGAGCTACGAACTCCACTATGTTTTTCTTCATTCTCCTCCACCAATAGTGCTGCCTTAAGTATTGATACATCTTTGCGGCACCCGGATGAATGGAATACCGTGAACTGTGGTCCTCCTCAAGAATCAACTCACGTAACCCATCCATATTGGGCAGACAAATCCGACCCTGCATCCGAAACTCCCCATCATCTCCAATAGAAACCTCCCTGGCATTACCTTACTGAACCATGTCCTTAAGGACAAGCAAATGGGGGTCATCATTTTGACGCTCTCTGATGCGATAATATAAGGAAGATCGAGAAACCACGTAAGCTAGAACCCGACTAGGCTCCGAAACATCTAACCTCATGAATTGATTGGACAAGGCCTGAACATCTGATGCAAGCGGTCTCTTACCAATAGGAATAAATGCAAGGCTACCCATACTCACCGCGTTCCTACTCAAGGCATCGACCACCACATTAGCCTTCCCGGGATGATACAAAATGGTAATATCATAGTCCTTTAGTAGCTCCAACCATCTCCGCTACCTCAAATTTAGATCCTTTTGCTTGAACAAGTCCTGCAGACTCCGATGATCTGTAAATACCTCACAAGATATGCCGTATAGATAATGCCTCCAAATCTTCAATGCATGAACGTCTGCCAACTCCAAATCTTAGATGGGGTAATTCTTCTCATGAGGCTTCAACTGGTGTGAGGTATAAGCAATCACTATACCCTCCTGCATCAAGACACACCCAATACCAATCCGAGAAGCATCACAATACACTGTATAAGAACCCAATGCTGAAGGCAAAACTAGAACTGGAGCTGTGGTCAAGGCAGTCTTGTACTTATGAAAGCTCTCCTCACACACATTCGACCACCTGAATGGAGCAACCTTTTGGGTCAACCTGGTCAAAGGTGATGCAATGGATGAGAAACCCTTCACAAAGCGACGATAATATCTAGCCAAGCCGAGAAAACTCCGAATCTCAGTAGCTGAAGACTGTTTGGGCCAACTCTGAACCGCCTTAATCTTCTTCGTATCTACCTTAATCCCCTCACTGGACACCATGTGCCCCAAGAACGCCACCGAACTAAGCCAAAACTCATACTTGGAGAACTTGGCATAAAGCTTCTCCTCCCTCAACCTCTGTAGTACAACCCTCAGTTGTTGTGCATGCTTCTCCTGGCTACACGAGTACACCAGGATATCATCAATAAATACTATGACAAATGAGTTAAGATATGACTGGAACACATTGTTCATCAAATGCATAAATGCTGTTGGGGCATTGGTCAGCCTAAAAGAAATCACAAGGAACTCATAGTGACCATAGCGGGTCCTAAATGCCGTCTTCAGAATATCCGAGTCACGAATCTTTAGCTGATGATCCCTCGACCTCAAATCAATCTTAGAGAACACTCTAGCTCCATGAAGCTGGTCAAATAAGTTATCAATGCGTGGCAAAGGATACTTGTTCTTAATTGTAACTTTGTTCAACTGCCTATAGTCAATACACATCCGCATAGAACTATCCTTCTTCTTCACAAATAAAACCGATGCACCCCAAGGTGACGCACTAGGCCTAATGAACCCCTTATCAAGAAGCTCCTGAAGCTTCTCTTTCAATTCCTTCAATTCTACTGGTGCCATACGATACAGGGGGATAGAAATGGGCTGAGTTCCCGACACCAAGTCAATGCCAAAATCAATATCCCTGTCGTGTGGCATGCTCGACAGGTCTACAAGAAACATATCTGGAAAGTCTCGCACTATCCGCACAGAATCAATGGTAGGAGTATCAGCACCAACATCCCTCACAAATGCCAAATACGACAAATACGCCTTCCTAACCATCCGTTGGGCATTCAAATATGAAATCACCCTACTGGGAACATAGTCCAGAGAACCTCTCTACTCGATCCTAGATAACCCCGACATCGCCAACGTCACAGTCTTAGCGTGACAATCCAGAATAGCTTGACATGGGGACAACCAATCCATGCCCAAAATCACGTCAACATCAACCATACTAAGCAATTAGAGCTCAACTATAATATCCAATCCCCGAATAGTCACCACACTCGACCGATACACATGGTCCACAATAATAGAATCGCCCATCGGCGTAGATACATACACGGGCAAAACTAAGGACTCATGGGGCATATCCAAATAATGGGCAAAATATGATTATACATATGAATAAGTGGAACCACAGTTAAATAATATGGAAGCACAGTTGTGGCATACTGAGACAATACATGTGATTACTGCGTCTGAAGCAATAGCCTTTAGCCTGGCAGAGAAAGCATAGCATCTAGTCTGACCGCTACCTGATCGGCCTTCCCCTGTAGGGCGATCTCTAGCTGCTTGAGAGCCACCCCAAGCTGGCTGAGCAGGTGGTGAAGTAACTGGTGTGGAAGTCATAACCTGACCCCTCTGCAGAACTGGTCCTCCAAAATGACGGGTACACTACCTTCACATATGTCTGAACTCCCTACACTCAAAGTAACTCCCCGATAGTGGTGGAGACTGAATCGGACCCCGAGAAATAGAATAACTACTAGAGGAACCTGGCACAGATGAACCCTAAACTGATGGAGCACGAGATGAACTCTAAGCTGGGAGGGCACTGAGAGATGACTGACCCAGACGAGCACTTTATGAACCATGGCTAGCTGATTCACCACGATGAACCAGACAATCCATCAGAGCAAGCTTATAAGGACGACCCCTGCTGTGGTAGGACTGCCCTCCAGAAGAAACACCGCTGAAACCACCCAAACCACGAGTCCTCTTGGCCTCCCTCTCCTCACGCTCCTGACTATGGACCTGCTCTAGCTGCCTAGCAATATCAACCACCTCGTCGAACCTAGCACCTGATGCAATCTCCCGAGTCACGAGAAAGCACAATACATAGTTGAGACCATCAATGAACCTCATAATCCTCTCCCTCTCTGTGGGGACCAACCAGATCGCATGATGAGCCAACTCTGAAAATCTCATCTCATACTAAGTCACAAATATACCCTTCTGGCGTAGTTTCTCAAACTGTCTATGAAACTCCTCCCTACGGGTCTGTGGAACAAATTTCTCTAAGAAGAGAACAGAGAACTCATGCCACATAAGTAGTGCAGCACCGGCTGGCCTGCTCAACTCATAGGCCTCCCACCATCTGAAGGTTGCCCCCGATAGCTGAAAAGTAGTAAATGAGACTCCACTAGTCTCCAAAATACCCGTCGTGCGAAGAATTCGTTGGCACCTGTCCAAGAAGTCCTGAGCATCATATGACTCAGCCCCACTAAATGATATAGGCCTGAGCCTCCCAAACTACTCTAGCCTCTTCTGCTCCTCGTTACTCATTGGTGGACCCACCTGGGCCTGAGCAACTGCAATCGGCTGGGCTGGTACCTGAACCACCTGCTCTGGAGTACGGGCGGCGGGAGTTTGAGCACCTCCCCAAGCCCGAGAAGTGGCTGGTGCGGCCTAAATTGAAACTACCTGAGCAAGGCTGGTGCATACGGTCAATATCTGGGCCAAAGCCTCCTGAAGCCCTGGAATCACAATGGGCACAACTGGTGCCTGAGCTGGTCCCGCCAGCTCAACCATATTTGGTATCTGCTCCTGAGCTGGAGCAACTGGTGGATCTACAAATGCTGCTCTAGCTGTTGTACCAGCTGTACCTCGGCCTCTACCGCGACCCTGGCATCTCGTGGCCCTAGCTGGTGGTACTGGTGGTCGTCTGCCCGATTCGGTAGCACGTGTCCTCACCATCTGTGAGATAATAGAATAATAGAAGTTTAGTTTCCGGAATCAACAAATCCACACGAAAAAAATACAAGAAAGTGAAGTTTTCCTAATGGTTCGGTAGCCTCTCGAAGATAAGTACAGACATCTCTGTACCGATCCGCAAGACTCTACTAAACCTACTCATGACTCGTGAGACCTATGTAACCTAGGCTCTGATACCAACTTGTCACGACTCGAAACTCAACATGTCATGATGGTGCCTATCACAGAACTAGGCAAGCCGACAATCACAAATAACTACGCATTTCGAATTTAAAACATGATGAAATAAGTTTAACAGTGACACATTCTCAGAAATACCCAATAAGAAAATACCACGACTCAATAGAAAATCCGGGTGTCACTGAGTACGTGAGCTACTAAAATGTCAACACAATGTAATGGCTAATACAATTATCTAGAAAGATAGAATAATGCTAAATAAACTGAAAAGAAGGAGAGTCGAGATGTGCGGACGCCAAAGCAGCTACCTCAAAAGTCGCCAAGAAGATGAAGCTCCAAATCTAGCAACCGCCGTGTCCGGATACACCTGAATCTGCACACGAAGTGTATAGTATAGTATGAGTACAACCGACCCAATATACTCAATAAGTAACATAACCAACCTTGGGTTGAAATTAGTGATAAGCTCAGAAAGGTATAGTCCAAATCCAAATAATAACAACGCAGATATAACAAGAAAATGATAGCAATATCTCAGAGAAAATCTCATAATTACTTTGTAGAAACTATAGAAATGTAGGCATGCTTTCAAGTTTTTAAAGGTTTGAACTCAACACGGATAAAATATGCCAAGTATGACTAATATGAGGTATGTTAGATCTCGATATCGACATGTCAAATATGCATGTCAACTATAATGCAACACAGTGATAAAGCCATATGCTCATGCTCTCGGAGTATTCAACCTCACTCAGCACGCTCAATTACTCGGCACTCCCAATCACTCATCACTCTCAATCACTCAGCACTCTCAATCGCTCAGCACTTTCAATCACTCGGCACTCACACTCGGCACTTACACTCAGCACTGATCGGTACCTGCACTCACTGTTGGTATGTCATACCCTGGAGGGGTGGATCTTGCCCAAGCACTAATATAAGCCAATCATGGCACGCTACGACGTGCAACCCGATCACACCATGAATCAATAAAGCATGTTGCGGTGTGCAACCCGATCCCATAAATATCACTCACAATCAGGCCCTTGGCCTCACTCAGTTATCAATCTCTCCAATCTCTCGGGCTCACAACACTCATGCCAATCAGCCCAAAACAATTATACAAGATGTAACAATAAATGATAATAGAGATCGAGATATGATATGCAAATGATGAATGCGACTGAGTACATAACTGCAATTTAAGCAAATAACTCAACAACAAAAATGACTTCTGTGGGTCCCAACAGTACCGGCATATAGCATAAACATGATTTCTATGATGAATCACATCTCAATTTCTCTAACACATGGAGAATACATGAATAATAACAAGATTAGATAACTACACAGTTCCACGGAATCAACCGAGTCACAATTACTACAGTGCACACCCACACGCCCGTCACCTATCATGTGCGTCACCTCAAACCCAACCGCATAACACGCAGTTCAGGGATTCATACCCTCAGAATCGAGTTTAGAAGTGTTACTTACCTCAAACCGTGCAAATCTTTACTCCAACAAGCCCCTGCCTCGCAAATCGGCCTCCGGACGACTCGAATCTATCCACAAACAACTTAATACAATCGACACAAGCTATAGGAATTAATTCCATATGATAAATCTAGGTTCTTTAAACAAGTCAAAAAGTCAACCCAAAAGGTCAACCCGGGACCATATCTCGGAATCTGACAAAGTTAACAAAATCTGAACACCATTCAATAACAAGTCCAACCATACCAAAATTATTCAATTCCGATCTCAACTCGACCTTCAAATCCTCAAATTATGGTCTATAAAGTTTCACAAAATTCCCCAATTTTTCCAACCCAAAACACTAATTAAATGGTAAATACAATGATAGATTCATGTATAACAACCAAATCCGAGTTGGAATCACTTACCCCAATCAACTCCTTGAATATCCCTTCAAGAATCGCCCAAATCCGAGGTCTCTAGCTCAAAATATGAAAAATGGGTTCAAACCCTCGATTTTGAATCTTTATAACTGCTGCCCACAGGTTCCTCTTCGCGATCGCATAAGAACAAAAATGTTGCGCTCATAAAAATGAGCTACTCTAACGCACTTCACAGGTCGCAAATGCGGTGAGTAAAACCCCAAAGCTACGCAATCCCGCACCTCCTCACACGATCGCGATGAACAAACACGTGGCTTTAGGCCACCCCTCCTTCCTTCTTCACGAATGCGGTATAACCCTTGCGTTCGCGTAGTACCACTGACCAAAGCTCCACGATCGCAAACCAACTCCTGCGAACGCATTGAACATTTTCCCTAGTTTCCCAAATAACCCTTCACGATCCCGAACCTTCTCACGCGACCGCGAATAAGGAAACCAGACCTGGAACATCAACAATAACACAAGTCCCAAATTCACTCCGATTCCAATCCGAATCACACCCGAGGCCCTTGGGACCATATCCAAACATACCAAAAGTCCTAAAACACGATACGAACTTAGTCGAGGCCTCAAATCACATCAAACATCATCAAAAACATGAATCACACCCAATTAAAGCCTAATGAAACTGATGAATTTTCAACTTCTACAATCGATGCTGAAACCTATCAAACCAACTCCGATTGACCTCAAATTTTCACACAAGTCATAAATGACACAATGAACCTATTCCAACTTCTGATACCAAAATTCGAGCACGGTAACTATAAAGTCAACTCTCGGTCAAACCTCTCAACTCTCCAAACTTCAACTTTTTCAACTTTTGCCAATTCAAACCAAAATCACCTACGGACCTCCAAATCAATATGCGGACACACTCCTAAGTCTAAAATTACCATACGGAGCTATCAAAACTATCAAAACTCCATTTTGGAGTCATTTACACATAAGTCAACATCTGGTCAACTCCTCTAACTTAGGCTTCCAACCTTGGGACTAAGTGTCCCAATTCATTCCGAAACATCCCCGAAACCAAACTAACTACCCCAGCAAGTCACACAACAACAAATAAGCATATAATAAGCAATAAATGGGGGAACATGGCTACAATACTCAAAATGAATGATCGGGTCATTACAGTGCATGACGTGATAAGTTTGTAAACCTCATAGCAAACTCGGACACAGTCATACCTCCATGGCGCAACTGCTCGAACTCGGTGCGCAACTCATCCCTGCAGGTTTGTGGAACAAACTCTCTCAAGAAAAGATTAGAGAACTGGGACCAAGTAAGTAGCGTTGTGCCAGCTGTCCTTCTCGCCTCATAAGTCTGCCACCATCTATATGCCATCCCCCTCAGTTGAAAAGTAGTAAGGTCGACCCTGCTCGGCTCTACCGCACCCATAGTACACAGAATGCGGTGACACTGATCCAAGAAATCGTGTGCATCCTCAGAAGCCCCTCCATTGAACTAGGGAGGATGAAACTTCTGAAACCTCTCCAAACTCCTCTGATCCTCTGCTAACACACCAGGTCCTACCTCCGGTTGAACTGCAACTACTGGTTGTACCGGCATAGAATGCAGTGTCTGATAAGCATGAGATGGCTGCTCTAGTGTTCGGGCAATGGGAGTCTAAGCTGCTCCCCAAGCCTGTGAAGTAGCTAGTGTAACCGGAATCAATTCTGGCTAGGCCAAAGTCCCAAACATGCTCAGAAAATGTGCCAAGGTCTCCTGAAGTCCAGGGGTAGCAACAGGCTCCTCAGGTGCCTGCCCCACAACCAGAGCTATTGGTGGCTCCTCAACTATTGCTATGGCAGGTGCTCTAGCTGTAGCATGTACCCTTCCTTGGACTCTACCTCAGCGCTGGCCTCTCGGCGCTCTAGCAAATGATGCAGGTGTCTACTTTACTACTCCGACATCTTGTGTCCTCACCATCTGTGGGAGAATAGAAGAGTAAGGGTTTATACTTAGAAATCAATAAATCTGCATGATAAGGAATGAAAGAAGTGAAATTTTTCTAATAGTTCCGTAGCCTCTCAAAGATAAGTATAGATACCTCAGTACTGATCCACAAGACTCTACTAAACTTGATCATGACTCATAAAACCTATGAATCAAGGGCTATGATACCAACTTATCACGACCCAAATCTCACCTTAAGCACGGGATGGCGCCTACGCAAACTTGTTAAGCAAGCCAACTCGGATATCCACAAAAATGAAGTCTTTCTTAAATTAATATCAAAATAGCATGAATAGAGATAGTAATAATCCAAATTAGTAACAAAATCTGATAAAATTATAACACGGCCTAAACACGGCCAACATCGCACAACCCCAAGACTAGGTGGTACAAGTACATGAACTACTACGATATGAGAATATGTATGAATATATAACCAACTGTCTGAAATACAAATAGACAGGAATAATAATAGATTAAAGATTCGAGATCTACGAAATAGATCCATGAAGTGCAGCTGAGGATCCACCTGCGGATCTGTACAAAAGATATGCAGAAGCATAGTATGAGTACATCATAATCGATACCCAGTAAGTATCAAGACTATACTAACCACGATAAAGTAGTGACGAGGTTCAAGTCATATGATACTAACAAGTCAAATAACTATTCCACAAATCAATAACTAGTAATATAATATGAAGTGAAAAATAATATCAACAAATCATCAAATAGAAAGAAGGCATATAAAATAGCATGACGAACAAAATTCCACAATTTATGAAAATACAACACAACGTTTTCATGAAAAATGAGTACAATATTAACATATTACTTTCGTCCCATCACGGTAATAATATCGGAGATGACATCCAAAACATCACATAATCTCAGCAAGAATAACCCCCGAAACCATCATGTACAACAATATCACAATACCATCCTTTTCTCACCGCGTGTGCTAAAATAAAGTAAATACCCGCCTTGTCTCGTCACACGCGTATTAATAATTTATCCCATCTTGTCTCGCCATATGTGCAAACCCAATATATCCTGCCTTGTCTCGCCACATGTGCAATATTAACAATAATAATTGCATGACAAAGATCTCGTGCCAACACCTAAATAATCCGTCCAACACGTCCACATATGCCACAATCATAATAACATAACACGCCAACAATTGTCATCAAGACATAAACTCACAATCTGCCAATGCAGTATACAAGGACATATCAATAAAAGATATGCGGATGGGTGTTCGACTTATATGCATATATTCAGTTAACTCAATTTAGCAACACTTTCACAAACGCCAAACTCGGCCAATTTAGGAAATAAATTCTTAAAACATGATCTCTAGCATGGAAAAATAAACTCAAGTAATCATCCAAAGTGAATACACATACCACAAAGATCTCCCATTCAACACAAGGTAATAAGAGCAACCTCAGGTCAAATCCGGTCATTTTTATACACAACACCCATATATGTGCTTGTTATCTCATATATGTGGCGCATCGATCATATCAAAATTTACAAAATAAGGCCAAATCCTAAGGGTAGTATTCTTACAGAAAGTTATGCAAGATACATACTCAAACAAGCTAAATTAGTACTCTAAAAAGCCATTCCATCTTAAATCAGCCTCCGAACGGATCAAATCTAGCAAAAACTAACTCAATAATATCAAACACGGCTAATGGAATTGATTCTAATTAATAAAGCTCCGATTTTAACAAAAATTAAAAAGTCAACCAAAAAATCAACTCGGGCTCACCTCTCGGAACCCGATAAAAGTCATAAATTCCGAATACCCATTAGAATACGAGTCTACCCATATAAGTTTTATCCAAAACCGATTCTGAATCGGGGTTCAAATTCCCATTTATTATTTTAGAAAAGTTTTGCCAAAATTCCTAATTTTCTTTACTTAGATTCATCATTCAAATGCAAAAATAAAGGTTGGAATCATGAATAATAAAAAAAGCCGAGTCAAAAACACTTACCCTAATTCAAATCGTGAAAATTCCTTCAATAATCGCCTAAAATCGAGCTCCTTATGTCCAAATATGATAAAATAACTCAAACCCTCAAAACTTATATCTTAAGTCTGTCTATCACTTTTGCTTCTGCGACTAAAATAACCGCTTCTGCGACACAAATCTCGCTTATGCGAGTTCCACTAAGTTGTCGACCATCCGTTTTGGCGGGCCAAGGTTCGCTTTTGCGGAGCCATTTCTGCGGTCAAAATACGCATTTGCACCATCATATTTGCGCCAGGACCCCCGCATCTGCAAATCAAGCTACATCCCCCAAACCCCGCATTTGCGACTAGTCGTCCGTATTTGCGGACTCGCACCTACGGTCCTGACCTTGCAGGTGCAAAAACATCAGAACAACTATGCCAACCTAGGCCAAAATGATCCGGACTTATCCGAAACTCACCCGAGCTCCTCGGAACGCAATCCAATCATTTCAACCAATCCCAAAACATAACACAGACTTACTCGAGGTTTCGAATAACACAAAATAACATTAGAATCGTGAATCGATTCAAACTTAATGAACTAATTCAACTTTTACACACAAGTCATAAATCACCATATGAACCTATTCCAAGGCTCGGAATCCCAAACAGACATCGATAACCACCAAGTCAACTATGGGTCAAACTTATGGACTTCTAAACCTTCAAATTACAAACTTCCACCAATTAGAGCCAAATCAACCGAGGAAACTCTGCATCCAAAATTCGGATATACACCTAAGTCCAAAATTACCATAGGGAACTAATGAAACTATCAAAACTCCGATCCGAGGTCAAATACATAAAAGTCAAACTTGGTCAACACTTGCAACTTAAGCTTCCAAACTAGTAACTAAGTATTCCAATTCAATCCAAAACCTCTCCGAAACCAAACCAATTATCCCCGCAAGTCACATAACAACAAGTACACCTACGAAAAGCATAAAATTGGGGAACCGGTCTCAAATATACAAAATAAATGGCTGGGTCTTTACATTTAGTCTATACTAAATTAACCTGGGGTACTTTTGAGTGATGAGGCACCCTTTAGTGTTACCGTTCATGTATTCTAAAGATAGATTTCAAAAGTGTGTCATGATTTATAATTAATTTTAGTTCAATCTATACTAAACTTCCGTGGGGTATTGGTGTGACATTCATTTTAAGTGAATAGGCACCTTTTAGGGTTACAAGTCATATCTTTTCAGGGTAGATTTCAAAAGCGTGCCGTATTTTATAATTAATTTTAGTTCACTCTACACTAAACTCATATGAGGTACTGGTGTGCCATTTCTTTTAAGAGAATAGACACCTTTTAATGTTACCCTTCACGTGTTTTAAAAATAAATTTTAAACGCGTGTCGTGATTAATAATTACTTTTAATGCAGTTTATACTAAACTCACATGATTATCCTTAGCAACATATAATTTATATTAAACCACATGCATTGTCTATTATCAACCTCTAGGTCCCAAACACGAAAACACCTAAAACCCATGTATAAACTCATTTTCTTCCTTGGAACTTATCTATGTTGGTATTTAAATGATAATTTAACAACATGTATATCCTTATATTAATATAACCACTATTATTGTTAAAATATTACAAATAGATATTATTAATCTCAACATTACATGTCTGTACGTTGTAATTCTTGGATACTATAGTAATTGTAAATTGGTTATAGAGCCTATTGTATTTGTTACAATATAGTTTAGTTAATAATTGCAATATATCTAAGGAATCCATTTGATGTTGTTCCAATAAAAGAGTGTCACAACAATCAAGTTGATAATACAACAACAACAACCCAGTATAATTTCACTAGTGGGGCACAATCAAGTTGATAATATATACTTATAATGAATAACAAGTTATTGCAACCCTTTCATTAACATTACTCATTGATTCATTAATTTAGACCAATATTAGTCGAGGAACCATTTCATGTTGCTAACATATTGTTAAGTTGTTAATTTCAGCTATTATACTTTTAGAATGTTGTATACGGTCGAAATAGATTTCGGCCTTCGTATGATTGATCGAGTTCGAAACATAATCGAACAAAGTAAGACTTCGAGATGGGTTCCGAAGATGGTACAAACAAGCTTCGAGCTCGCGGGGCCGATCAATGTCTAGCTCGATATTATTATCAAGCTCGAATCCAAATCGAACTATGATGGTGAGTAAAATTGTCGAGCTTATGATTCAGAGACCGACCAACATTGACCCCGAATCAATTCAAGGGTCCGATTCAGAATCTAGCTCAATCCATGATCGAGAGCTCGAGTCAAGACTAAAAATCTCGAGTCAATATCGAGCTCATAGACAAGAGCCGTTGCAATCCCACTAGAGGAGAGAATCTTGTCAGAAATTGTGAAAAAACTGATTTATCATGGGTCTCCTACTACGTATTATTTTTATATCTAAAGTAAAATCCCTCTACTATAAAGGGGATGGTTATCATTTCTGTAGACACAAATTTTTGCTAACATTATAATCCAAGCACCATATTCTCCTATAGTGAAGAGTTGTTCTTTCAAGCTTCTTAATTTGATCCCACTTGTTTAGTCCTAAAATTCATCTTCTTTACAACCTTGTCTATTTTTGCATTTTTCGCAATCCATACTTGATATTTCCATTTATCCTTGCGATTTGTATTAAGTTGCACCACATATCCTTAGAACTGCGTACAAATTCAACTCTATTCATTTTTCGGGTAAACAGTTTGGCGCCCACCGTGGGGCTAAGGATAACAATGGTTATTTGATACGAATCTGCAAAAACACAGTTTTATTTTTCGCTTGTTTCCAAAAATATCTTGGATTTCGGATTAGCAACGACTAACTACCAGTCAAATGGCCACACCGATCGACAACAAAGCCGGTCTTCAAGATGAGAACAATAACTTGACACCCAGTACCGAAAGACCACTTATCAACGTCGTTAGAGCCCGAATCGGAGCATCGATAGATATCAATTCACATGTGGCCATTGAGGCAAACCTACATTCTGAACCCGAAAATAGCATTTATGGTGGCACTCGGTCTGCAGCTCGAGATACCCATAACGTCGAGGAAAACGGCGTCAGCTTGCGTATGATTTTCGAAATATTGCAAGCTCAACAGGCAGCAATAGCTCAGTTGCAGATCCAAACGCACCTACAAAGCAGGCCAGAGCCCAACCCAACTCGAGAAATCACCCACAGAACGGAGCCAACCATAGTGAAGTCAAATGAGCAAGAATCGGGAACTACTCCCGAAATTGCTAAATTGCTTGAGGAACTCATAAAGCGAGTCGAAGCCAATGATAAAAAAGTAGAAACATATAACTCCAGGGTCGATCAGATCCCGGGAGCTCCACCAATGATAAAAAGGGTTGGATTCAAAAACATTAGTGCAAAAACCTTTTCCCTCGAGCGCAGCCACAAAACCAATGCCCAAAAAATTCTGTATGCCCGAAATTACCAAATATAACGGAACGATCGATCCCAACGAGCACGTTACTTCTTACACATGTGCCATCAAGGGTAATGATTTAGAAGATGATGAAATCGAATCTGTGTTGTTAAAACAATTCAGAGAGACCCTCTCGAAAGGAGCAATGATTTGGTATCAGAACCTACTACCGAATTTCATCGACTCGTTCGCCATGTTAGCAGATTCTTTTGTGAAAGCACATGCCAACGCCATAAAATTCACAACAAGGAAATCGGACCTCTTCAAGGTAAGACAAAAGGATAACGAGATGCTGAGGGAGTTCGTATCTCGTTTCTAAATGGAACGAATGAATTTGCCACCAGTCACAGACGATTGGGCTGTTCAGGCTTTCATTCAAGGTTTGAACGAATGAAGTTCGACGGCTTTACGACGGTTAAAGCATAACCTGATCGAATACCCAACCATCATGTGGGCCGGCATGCATAATCGGTACCAATCAAAAATTAGGGTCGAAGACGATCAATTGGGGTCTGAACCCGCTATTTGAAGGGATATTAATCGAGAACAAGGTCCGATTAGGGAACGATACCGACCGTATAAGAGAAATTGCAGAGTCAGTGAATCGAGACATAACCCCGAACAAAATAACAAAAGAAGTGATCGAGGTCAAGGGTCCTGGGGCCTGATGAGCGGAAGTAGGTTCGATAGGCTTGCTGGATCTAAGGAAGCACCTCCGTTATCGGAATATAACTTCAGCATTGATGCATCCGCTATCGTGTCAGCTATAGGACGCATCAAAGACAGTAAATGGCCTTGACCCATGGAGATCGATCCTGCCCAGTGGAATCCTAATCAAATGTGCGAATATCATGGCACCCATGGCCACAGAATGAACGATTGCTGGCAACTAAGAGAGGAAGTAGCCCAGTTATTCAACAAAGGGCACCTTCGAGAATTTTTAAGCGATAGGGCGAAGAACCATTTTAAAAACAGGGATTTCAGCAAGCAAAACGAATAAGAAGAACCACAACACGTCATTCATATGATAATCGGCGGTGCCGATACCCCTCAGGGACCGGTGCTTAAACGCACTAAGACATTGATTGTGAGGGGAAAATGATCTCGAACTAAAGATTACACACCCATACGAAATTTGTCCTTCAATGATGAAGATGCAGAAGGAGTCATACAACCTCATAACGATGCACTGGTAATATCCGTACTCATGAATAAAACTAAAGTTAAGCGCGTGTTGATTGATCCAGGTAGCTCGGCCAACATCATCAGATTGAAGGTCGTAGAATAGCTCGGCCTGTAGGACCCGATTGTACCCGCAACCCTAGTTCTAAACGGATTCAATATGGTATGTGAAACCACCAAAGGTGAGATAATTCTACCGATAAACATGGCCGGAACCATCCAGTAAACAAAGTTCCACATGATCGAAGGCGACATGATATACAATGCCCTTTTCGGAAGGCCATGGATCCATAACATGAGAGCGGTACCTTTGACCCTACACCAGGTCCTTAAATTCCCAACATCAAGAGGAGTCAAAACAGTGTACGGAGAAAAACTAGCCGCAAGAGAAATGTTCGCCATCGAGGAAGCGAAACCAATATCCTCGCCTTTGCCAGTAAAGGGATTGGGCTCAGAAGAGTAACGAGATACAAAAATAGCAATCACAGACATCGACTTTGACCCAACCAAATAACTAGAAGATCGAAGAAGATGATGATCGGAGGATCCCTCGATCCTTCATGATTCTCGATGATTCCGATGCTACCAAATCAACGATTGAGGAATTGGAGCAACTCACACTAATCGAGCACTGGCCCGAACGAAAGTTATACCTGAAAATGGGGTTGAGCCCCGAACTCAAGAAGAAACTTATTCAATTTCTTATCGATAACATTGGTTGCTTTGCCCGGTCCCATTTAGATATAACAGGGATCCCACCGGACATAACGACGCATCGGCTAAGCTTGGACCCTAGGTTCATACCGGTGAAGCAAAAGAGAAGACCCCAGTCCGAGGTATAGCACGCATTCATAAGGGACGAGGTAACCAAACTTCTCAAGATAGGTTCCATTCGGGAAGTGAAATATCCCGAATGGTTAGCTAATGTAGTTGTAGTGCCTAAAAAAGGGAACAAACTTAGAATGTGTGTGGATTATAAGGATTTGAACAAAGCATGCCCCAAAGATTCCTTTCCGCTGACCAACATCGATCGCATGATTGATGCCACAATCGGCCACGAAATCCTCACTTTTCTCGATGCCTATTCCGGGTATAATCAAATCCAGATGAACCCAGAAGAATAGTAAAAGACTTCTTTTGTCACCAAATATAGAACATATTGTTATAATGTGGTGCCCTTCGGGTTAAAAGATGCAGGAGCTACCTACCAACGCCTAGTAAATAAAATGTTCGAAGAAAAAATGGGTAAATCAATGGAAGTTTATATTAATGACATGCTAGTTAAGTCCCTGCGCACAGAGGACCATTTGACCCATTTTCAGGAAACGTTCGAGATTTTGAGGAAATACAACATGAAGCTCAACCCCGAGAAATGTGCTTTTGGGGTCGGTTCGGGCAAGTTCCTCAGCTTTATGGTGTCAAATCGGGGAATCGAGATTAACCCCGATAAAATCAAGTCCATCGAAGACATCACCATCGTTGGATAGTGTGAAGGATGTACAAAGGCTAACAGAACGGATTGAAGCCATAGACTGATTCATTTCAAGGTCATCAGATCGAAGTCACAAATTTTTCTCTCTACTAAAAAAAAAGAACGATTTTGCTTGGACCACGTAATGCCAACAAGCGCTAGACAAACTAAAACGATATCTATTGATCCCACCACTACTTCATACTCCAAAAATAGACAAAAAACTCTGCTTGTATTTGGCAGTATCGGAAATCACGGTAAGCGGTGTCCTAGTTCGAGAAGATCAATGTACGTAATTTCCCATTTATTATATAAGTCGGACCTTAGGAGAAGCAGAAATTAGATATCCGCACCTAGAAAAATTAGCACTTGCACCGATAAGAGCCTCTAGAAAGTTAAGACTGTACTTTCAATGTCACCCCATATGCGTATTAACTACTTACCCGCTCCATAATATTTTGCACAAGCCTGAACTATCAGGCCGATTGGCGAAATGGGCCGTCGAACTCAATGGGTTTGATATCGAATATCAAACCTGTACGGCCATCAAGTCTCCAATTTTAGCAGACTTCGTGGCCGATTTGACGCCAACCCTCGTACCCGAAGTCGAAAAAGAACTCTTGTTGAAATTGGGTATGTCATCGGGGGTATGGATCCTTTTTACGGACGGTGCTTCGAACGTGAAGGGGTACATGCTAGGCATAGTTTTAAATCCAACCACGGGTGACATTATTAGGCAATCTATCAAAACTACCAGGTTGACTAACAATGAGGCCGAGTATGAGGCCATGATTGCAGGTCTCGAGCTAGCTAAAAGCTTGGGGCAGAAGTCATTGAAGCCAAGTGTGACTCTTTGCTGGTGGTAAATCAAGCAAACAAAACCTTCGAAGTTCGAGAAGATAGATTGCAAAGGTATTTGGACAAACTGCAGGTCACTTTGCACCATTTCAAAGAATAGACTTTACAGCATATTCCACGAGAGCAAAACAATGAGGCTGATGCATTTGCAAATTTGGGGTCATCGGTCAAGGAAGGCGAGATAAGCTCGGGGACTGTCATTCAACTCTCGAGATCCGTGATTGAAGAAGGTCATGCCGAGATAAATTCTACAAGCTTAACCTGGGATTAGAGGAATAAGTATATTGAGTACTTAAAGAATGGAAAGCTCCCATCGGACCCTAAAGATTTAAGGGCCCTACGAACCAAAGCTGCTCGATTCACGTTAGCTTCGGATGGAACGCTATACCGAAGGACATTCGATGGACCATTGATAGTATGGTTAGGTCCAGGAGATACCGATTACATCCTACGTGAGGTGCATGAGGGCACTTGTGGGAATCACTCCGTTGTCGATTCATTAGTCCGAAAAATAATCAGGGCAGGGTATTATTGGATCGATATGGGCAAAGATGCAAAGGAGTTTGTTCGAAAATGTGACAAATGTCAAAGGTTTGCACCAATGATCCATCGACCCGGAGAGCAACTTCACTCAGTCCTATCCCCATGGCCATTCATGAAATGGGGAATGGATATCGTTGGCCCTCTGCCATCGACCCCAGGTAAAGCTAAATTTATTTATTTATGACTGACTATTTCTCTAAATGGGTTGAAGCACATGTGTTCGAGAAAGTAAGAGAGAAAGAGGTTATAGACTTTATCTGGGATCATATCGTATGTCGATTCGGGATACCTGCCGAAATAGTGTGTGACAATGGGAAATAATTTGTCGGCAACAAAGTGACAAAATTCTTTGAAGACCACAAAATAAGAAGGATATTATCAAACACTGTATCACCCAAGTGGGAACGGACATGCTGAATCAACGAACAAAACTATCATTTAAAACCTAAAGAATAGGTTGAACGACGCTAAAAGAAAATGGAGAGAAATGAAGTCCTTTAGGCATATCAAACAACATCAAAATCTAGTACGGGGGCAACCCCGTTCTCCTTAGTATATGGCTCCGAAGCCTTAATATCAGTCGAAGTTGGCGAACCCAGTGCCAGATATCGATATGCAACAGAAGAATCAAATAACGAGGCTATGAACACTAGCCTCGAATTATCGAACTAAAAACGAGAAGCTGCTCTCGTCTAATTGGCCGCCCAAAAGTAACGAATCGAAAGATACTATAATCGAAGAACCAAGCTCCGCCATTTTAAGCTCGGGGACTTAGTGCTAAGGAAAGTCACCCTCAATACCAAAAATCCAAATGAAGGAAAACTAGGACCGATCTAGGAAGGACCATATCAGGTTCTCGAAAACGTCGGAAAGGGATCATACAAGCTCGGCATTATAAACGACAAACAATTATCAAGCAATTGGAATGTGTCGCATCTAAAACGATACTACTGCTAAGGTACGACCCTCCCATATTCGTTTAAATTTCAAAACTAAACCCTGCAGAAGTCCGATCAGGAGCTAAGATGGATCCTTCAATACAAAGCCTTAGGTCTGAAAGAATGCGTTGCACTTTTTTTCCCTTAGACTGGTTGTATCCCAAATGGGTTTTTCGGCATGGTTTTTAATGAGGCAACCATTGGTCGTGCTAACTTAGAACAATTCAACAGTATCTGAGGCCTCTTTACAAAAATTGTAAGAGCCTAATGGTCAAAACAAACCATGCTCATGTAGTTGACCCGAGCCCTGACACAAAATATGACACATGTATAATGACTTACAAAGAAAACTTTCTTCTTTACCCACATCTTATATCCAAAACAAATTTCCTCTATTTCGAGATTTATCATGCAAACAGGCTTAAGGGCCGACTGCTACCCATTAAATAGGAAAAATTGTAAGAGCCAAATGGTCAAAACAAACCATGCTCATGTAGTTGGCCCGAGCCCTGACACAAAACATGAACACATGTATAATGACTTATAAAGAAAACTTTCTTCTTTACCCACATCTTATATCCAAGAAAACTTTCCTTTATTTCGAGATTTATTATGCAAACAGGCTTAAGGGCCGACCGCTACCTCTTAAATAGGAAACATTGTAAGAGCCAAATGGTCAAAATGAACCATGCTCATGTAGTTGGCCCAATCCCTGACACAAAACATGAACACATGTATAATGACTTACAAAGAAAACTTTCTTCTTCACCCACATCTTATATCCAAGAAAACTTTCCTATATTTCGAGATTTGTTATGCAAACAGGCTTAAGGGCAGACCCACTACCCCTTAAATCGGGGACTACCAACCAAAAATCAACGAAGCCCAAGGGCTACACCGACTCGAGTTCGAGCAAGCACTCACTCGACAACTAAGCCTACGTGCTACTCTTTTCTTGAGTTCGATAAATCACTAACTCTACCATTTAGCCTACGGGCTACTTTTATTTCGAGTTCGAGCAAGCACTCACTCGATTATTACGCCTACGGGCTACATTATTCCGAGTTTGAATCATTCACTCGACTACTAAGCCTACGGGCTGCTTTTATTTTGAGTTTGAGAAAGCACTCACTCGACCATTCTGCCTACGGGCTACATTATTTCGAGTTTGAATCATTCACTCGACTACTAAGCCTACGGGCTACTTTTAATTCGAGTTCGAGCAAGAACTCACTCGACCATTATGCCTACGGGCTACATTATTTCGAGTTCGAATCATTCACTCGACTACTAAGCCTACAGGCTACTTTTATTTCGAGTTCGAGCAAGCACTCACTCGACCATTACGCCTACGGGCTACATTATTTCGAGTTCGAATCATTCACTCGACTACTAAGCCTACGAGCTACTTTAATTTCAAGTTCGAGCAAGCACTCACTCGACCATTACGCATACGGGCTACATTATTTCGAGTTCGAATCATTCACTCGACTACTAAGCCTACGGGTTATATTTATTTTGAGTTTGAGCAAGAACTCACTCGACCATTACGCTTACGGGCTATATTTCTTCGAGCTCGAATCACTGACTCAACTAATAAGCCTAAGGGCTACATCGCTTCAAGTTTGAGTAAGCGCTCGCTCGGTTATGGAGGCTACGAAGTCCAAATTTGATTAAGGCGTGAATAAAGTCTTCACAAGATAGGAAACAAAACAGAAGCAAGTTGTCAAAAAAGGGAATGTTTTTATATACAAAATTGTTAACATGATTGATTACAACGTAAAAAGTAAGGACTAAGCTTCCTGCTCATCCCCAGAAGCGGTCTCTTCTCTATCGGGCTCCCCCCATTCTCGAATCCGCTCTTACTCCCATCGTCATCATCATTGTCATCATCATCGTCATCGGAAACCAAGGCTTCAGCATTGGCTTCGAGTTCTTTGACCCTTTTTATCTCTTCAGCGAGGTCGAAACCTCGAGCATGGATCTCATCGAGGGTCTTCCTCCAAGATCGGCACTTAGCAACTTTAGCGACCCAATGTGCTCGAGTATCGGCGGTCTCGGCTGCCTCTCTTGCTTGGACCTGGGCAGCTTCAGCATCGTCCCGATAGACGGCCACGAGTGCATCCGCATCNGAGCCTCGAGATCCTCTATTACTCTTTCTTGGACCCAGCTTTTCTCCTTTATTTTTCGAAGTTGGTTTTTGGCCGATGAAAATTGGGCTCGAGCAGTTTCTTTCTCTACAGCAAAGCGGTCCATTCCTTCTTTCCACTTCAAAGACTCCACTCTTATCACATCAGCTTCTTCACGGAGTTTTTTGATGATCTCGATTTTCTGCTGCAACTGTGAGACCGAAATATTAGCCATCGTTCCGGTATCAAGCCCATAGGCTTTTAAAAGCATTATTACCTGTTCGGATAGATTGATCTGATCTTGGTGAGCCCTGGCCAACTCAGCTTGGAGGTCTTTTATTTCCTCTCCTCTTTGGACTAAATAGAGCTTTAAGGAGTTCCTCTCCTCCGTAACTCGTTGAAACTCGGCCTCTTATCGATGCAGCTCTATTCGGGGCTGAGAACATGATTCTCGATGAACTGCCGTGACCTACAAAGAAAGAAGAAATGAAGTCAGATAAGAAAAGCAAACTTAAAGGTAACGCCATATGATTTAAGGCCTACCTGATTCAAAGCCTGCTGCACTTCGTGAAAAAGATCCGATGCGTCACTTGTACCGGCAGTGTCTTCGACGCCGATGAACATGTTACGAAAAGGATCCTCTCCATCATGAGGCCTATCTAATTCGAGAGACCCCAAAGCTTGGGCTTCCCGAATCGCCCTTGCGGAAAAGGCAGGGAAGGCGGGCGAGCTTCGATTGCTACTGCCCCAAATGAGTTATCTGGGGCATTCTCATCGGTTCAAAAAGATTCGGGAAGAGCCCCATCAGACATATCCCCCATTTGTTAGCTTCGATGGGAAACATCTTTGATCTCCAGCAACTTGGGGACTCTACTCGAGTCTCTCTCCGATATATCCTCAGTTTGAGGCAGAGCCTTATGAACCGCCATCGATCTAGCTGCTTGTGGAGCATCGGTGGTTTTCTTTGTTCGGGCCGCCAGAGCAGACCCATCGTTCTCTTCTTCTTTCTCATCTTCATCCCTCAGATGCAAAACTGATTCTACGGTCAAAGGAATGGTATTCTTATTCGGCTTACAAGCCGTCCTCTTCTTCGGTTTTTTATCTTCGAGGACAGGGACTCTTTTCCTCTTATTATCTTTCACCGGTATCGGGACAGAGGCCGAAGCCTCTTTCTCGACAGACGAGGGCCTCAAAACTGCATCCTTGCCCACACCTGCATATGAAAAAGTTTATTGAAGTATGTGAAAAGCATCTTATTCGAATTACCAAAAGATACGAGAGAGGTGCTCACCGTGATTTTTGGCCTCCCATCGGCCCTTTGACAAGTCACGCCATGAGCGCTCGGCATATGAGGAGGTCGAAGCCAGATCACGTACCCAGTTCTTGAGATCGGGCAATGCGCCGGGCATCCAAGGAATCGCTGCATCACAAAAGGGGAATATTGGTGAGAAAAGATATGAAAGAACAAAATAATAGGAGATAACAACAGAATTACACTTACGCTTCATGTTCCACTCCTCGGGAAAAGGCATCTTTTCGGTCGGGATCAGGTCCGAAGTCCTCACTCGAACGAACCGGCCCATCCAGCCT
>AWOL01S0012644.1:68184-83420 GCA_000715115.1 Nicotiana otophora
CCTTGGTAGCTCGACGTTGGAGTTTTATTAACCCTCCTCGAAAAAGGTGAGGACGGTATAATCGGACAAGATGATCGAGGGTGAAAGGCATCCCCTCGATTTTACTCACAAAATATCGGATCAAAATAACGATCTGCCAAAAGGAAGGATATATCTGACCTAGGGTTATTAAGTATTTACAATAAAAATCTATGATAACAGGGTTATACATGCTTAAAAACCCTCTCACGTGAGTAGTAATATCCTCTTCAGGAGACGGCACTACCACCTCTTTGTTCTCCCAGTTACAATCTCTTTATATTCGCTCTATGTGCTCCCGGGTTATCGAACAAGTATATCTTGATACGGGCTCACATCGGCCAGGAACCGGCGAACCTTTATAAAGTTTGAAATCGGAGGTAAGAACACACGCCGCCGGAATGCACTCCTCAGGACGAGGATCCACCGGTGTTTTATCGGCGGCGAATTGGGAAGAAGAAGCTTTTTTTTTTGTGGGACGGTTTTGGATGTCTTCACCATTTTGGATTTAAAGAAGGTGACAAAGATTTGGTAATTTGGAAGAAAAAGTTTGCAAAGAGGAATCACATATTTGCGTGTAAACTCAGAGAATACAAAAGAGAAATTGGGAAATTTGGAAGGTTGAAGATATAAAAGTGATAAATGACTAAAGGAAGGGTTATTTATAGGTTTAAGCAATGGCGGTTCAGTATCCGTCTGACATGCATTAAATACCTTGAAAGACTAAAACGACGAAACAGCTGTCACGTGCGTCATGGTCGAGCCCAATGTAAACGTCAGCTTATTATCCGATCGAGCCGTTGAAAAAATCATATCGTTTCTCACCACATTCTTCCTGAGAAACAAGGGGACTATCTGTATATGGTCGAAATAGATTTTAGCCTTCGTACGATTGATCAAGTTCAAAATATAATCGATCGAAGTAAGACTTCGAGATGGGTTCCGAAGATGGTACAAACAAGCTTCGAGTCCGCGGGGCCGATCAATGTCGAGCTCGATATTATTATCAAGCTCGAATCCAAATCGAACTATGATGCAAAGTAAAGTTGTCGAGCTTATGATCCAGAGACCGACCAACATTGACCCCGAATCAATTCAAGGGCCCGAGTCAGAATCGAGCTCAAGCCATGATCGAGAGCTCGAGTCAAGACTGAAAAACTCGAGTCAATATCGAGCTCATAGACAAGAGCCGTTGCAATCCCACTAGAGGAGAGAATCTTGTCAGAAATTGTGGGAAAACTGATTTATCATGGGTCTCCCACTACATATTGTTTTATATCTAAAGTAAGATCTCTCAACTAAAGGGGATGATTATCATTTCTGTAGACATAAGTTTTTGCTAACATTGTAATCCAAGCACCATATTCTCCTATAGTGAAGAGTTGTTCTTTCAAGCTTCTTAATTTGATCTCACTTGTTTAGTCCTAAAATTCATCTTCTTTACAACCTTGTCTATTTTTGCATTTTTCGCAATTCATACTTGATATTTCCATTTATCCTTGCGATTTGTATTACGTTGTACCACATATCCTTAGAACTGCGTACAAATTCAACTCTATCCATTTTTCGGGTAAACAAATATCATGTTTTCTGTTATAATATTATTTTAAAATTCAAAAAAAATAATTATTAGATTGTAATGTATCTAAACTTTTCTTTAGTGTATAATAAATGCGTCTATTGAGATGTAGTTCATAATACACGAGCTTGTTTATTAAAAGCTTACAACATGCTTGTAACCAATCTTGGACGAAACGAAGCAATTGTTCGGTTGCCAACATTTCAACTAGTCAGGAAATATGAATAGTCACTTGAAAAAGCTAGCAACTTTCTCCTATCTGTGCCTATAAATTCAATCTCAAGCAAGGAAAAAAATTTCACTTCATCATCATTTCACTCTTCAGCAAAAAAATAGTTGCAAAAAAAATCCGCCAAGGAGAGTCCCCTGCCAAGACTGTCTACAAATAAGAGTCGATCTTAATCGGCTTGTACGCCAATTAATAGAAGATGAAATGTGCCAAGAGATAAAAATCAGGCGCATTGCCCGCATGCTTCAAGCACTCCTCACCGTGCTCGGGTTGAACTTCAATGACTACATCAGCCCTCTAGTTCCCCTTCCTGTGGTGCTGATTAGTTTTTTCTTTCATTTTTTTAGTATCGTAGAAAAAAGAGCCCCATTATAGAAGCTCTATAATTCATACTAATGAAGTTATGATTTGATGTACTATATTGTCTCTTCAGTCTGCTTCTGCTACTAGTTTTTGATAATTCACGACCAGTTGTGTATAATCCACTACCATAAATTTATAACAAACAAGCAGAAACAATTTAAGAATTTGAAGATGGAATAATACAGTTATTTATAATCCTCTATCATTGATTTATAATTAACAAAACTTTGTAGTATACTAAAAATAGTTGCAATGTTCCAAATTATAAATTGTTACGACCCCAATTTCCTTCCGTAGGCTGTCGTGATGGCACCTAGTCTCTAAGACTAGGTAAATAAAACTCTCAAATAACTCAACAACTATCATAAAAGAACTCCGCAACTCAATAGAAACAAACTCCCAAAATCCGGTGATATCAAGTCACAAGCTCTACAAGAGTATACTAAACATCCCTATACAATAGTATCTATAAAAAGGAAAAATAAAATAGAACTAGATAGAGAGTGACTCCGAGGCCTGCAGACGCCGGCTGGTATACCTTGAAGTCTCCAAATCCGAACTCGACTCACTGGAGCCTAGGCTGGTAAGAGGTACCTGGATCTGCACAAAAAGATATGCAAAAGTGTAGCAAGAGTACACCACAACGGTATCCAGTAAGTGCCAAGCCTAACCTTAATAGAGTAGTGACGAGGTCAGGTCAAGGCCCTACTGGAATAAATAAAAAAACTGAACAGGTATATATGATAGTGTGATAATAATAAACAATGAAAATGAGAAAATGACGAGATATACCAAGAATAACTACACTGAACTAAGGCAAATAAGGCATCACAGAAGAGAACAAGGAATAATATGCCAAGAAAACAAAGCAACAAAAACAACAAGTGATGTAATAGAAAAATATCAACAAGAATCACTACCGATGTACCGCCTCGTAGTCTCATATCACAAAACAATTCATAATCTTTCCTTATATCACCGCGGGAGCCTTGCATTTAGTTTTGAAAATCATTTTTTCCGAAATAGCTTCCCGCATTTTAGCCCACCTTATCACTCCGCGTGGCTTCAAGTAGTTCCACTACTAGTAACACACGTATCAAGCCCACCTTATCTCACCGCATGAGTTTCAACCGCAAATCCTTATACCACCATATGTGTAACGACCCGACCAGTCGTTTCGAGAGTTGTAGCCCTATTTCCCCCATTTTCTGCTTCTTTTGTGTTCTATAACTGTATTGTGATTTATCGGATTAGTTGGTTCGGGTCCGGAGTGATTTTAGAATAAATTGAGACACTTAGTCTCTTATTTGAAAGCTTAACTTGGAAAAGTTGACCGGATATTAATTTATGTACAAACGACCTCGAATTTAAATTTTGATAGTTCCGTTAGCCCCGTTAGGTGATTTTGGACTTAAGAGCATATCCGGAATATGATTTAGAGGTCCGTAGTAGAATTAGGCTTGAATTGGCGAAACTTGGAATTTTGGCGAAATTGGCCGGCAGTGAAAATTTTGATATCGGGGTCGGATTTAATTTTCGGGAATTGGAGTAGGTTCGTGGTGTCATTTAGGACTTGTGTACAAATTTTAAGGTCAATCGGGCGTGGTTTGATAGGTTTCAGCGTCGTTTGTGGAATTTGGAAATTTTAAAGTTATTAGGCTTGAATCCGTGTGTAATTCGTATTTTTGATGTTATTTAAGGTGATTAGAGGATTTCTCTAAGTTTGTATCGGGTTATAAGACTTGTTGGTATATTTGGTTGAGGTCCTGGGGCCTTAGGTTGATTTCGGGGGGTTAACGAACTTGATATTTGAGTTGATGAAGCAGCTGAAGTGATGCTGCTACTGGTGTAACCGCACCTGCGGAGTGGGCACCATAGGTGAGAGCACGCAGAAGCGTGGCATGAATCGCAGAACCTACCAAGGAAGAGTTGGGCAGAGGTCACAGGTGCGAAGACTTTCCCGCACCTGCGATGGTCGCAGAAGCGGGCAGGTGGGCGCAAGAGCGAGATCGAGCCACATGTGCGATGGGTTTCCCGCACCTGCGATAGGCGCAGATGCGGTCCTTTGATCGTAGAAGCAGAGGCATCTGATAAGTGACTTCCGCAGGAGCGGAAATGTTTCCGCAGAAGCTGCCCCGCAGGTGTGGATAAATGGCCGCATGTGCGAAAAGTCTGGGCAGAAGGTTTAAAAGCAAGGTTTCGCGATTTTTGTCTTATTTCAACATTTTGGACTCAGACTTATGCAATTTTGGAGAAACTTTTCGAGGTGATTATTGAGGTAAGCTTCTTGTACTCATTTTGGATCATAAAACTTGTTTCCCCACTGATTTACCCGCCTAATTCGTGAGATTTTGAAGTGACATTTGGGGGTTTAGGGCCTGAGAATTGGAGAGTGAATTTTGGAGATTTGGATAACCAGATGGTGTCGGATTTTGATAAATTTGATATGGTTAGACTCATGAGTGAATGGGCTTTCGGGTTTTGTGACGTTTGTTGGATTTCGAGATGTGGGCCCGGGGGCCGAGTTGAGCCTATTTCGAATTTTGGCTTATAATTTCGTGTTTTGATTGTGGAATTGATTCCTTTAGCCTATATTAATTATACCGTACTGCTTGTGGCTAGATTCGGGGCATTTGGAGACTAATTCGAGGGGCAAAAGGTATTTTGTAGTAGGATTTTGCGCGGTTTGAGGTAAGTAACAGTTTTAAATCTGGTCCTGAGGGTATGAAATCCCGAATTTTGGTATGATGTGATTATTTTGGAGGTGATGCACATGCTAGGTGACGAGCGTGTGGGCGTGCACCGTGGGGGATTGTGACTTGGTCCGTCCCGTGAGACTGTAAAGTTGAATAGCTTATTGTTAATTACCTGTTCTCTCTGTTTTCTAGAAATTTGACTGTCATTCATGTTAGAAACCATGCTTAAGCCATATGATATCACTGTTGGGACCCTCAGCGGTCGGGTTCTGATTGAATTAGCCGCTATTTGCTATCTTGTACTCAGCCACAGTTTTTCTTGCGTGTCATATCTCTGTTTCCTCTTGTTTTCTTGTTGATACTTGTTATTATCTCTTTTGGCTGACTGGTATGATTTCTCAAAGACCGAGAGGGCTGGAAAGGTTAGTGACTGAGATAAGGCCTGAGTGCCGAGATATGAGCTATGTGAGGGTATATGGATCGGGTTGCATGCCACAATGAGCCTTATGGCTATTTATGGACTGTGCATCGGGTTGTTCACCGCAACGTGTCTTATGGCTATTTATGGACTGTGGATGGGGTTGCACGCCGCAATGAGCCTTATGGCTACTTATATAATTAGGTCGGGCTGCACGCCGCAACGATATAATGCTTGGGCTGAAAGGAGCCTTTCCAGAGTCTGCACACCCCAGTGAGCGTAATTACCTACTGAGTGTGAGTACTTAGGGTTGAGAGCCGAGTGATTTAGCTGTTGTGATGAGTTGAGTGACTGTTGCCCTGAGAGATTGTACTTGCTTTCATTTGTTGATTTACTTAGTTGCTATCTGTCACTGCTGTGAAATTTCTGAAAGCTTTTATATCCGGATTACCTGTTCTTGAACTGTATAAAACTGATTTGACTTAAACTACCGGATTTAAAAGCATGTCTATTCTTTGCTGAAATTATTGAAAATGAATTGTATTTGTATAGCTCGTCACTACCTTCTCAATTCCTTATTTATTTTTGTTACTTACTAAGTTGGTTGTACTCACGCTATACCCAGCACTTCGTGTGCAGATCCAGGTGTTCCCGGTCATAGCGAGTGTTGATATTTGAGCAGCTGATTCTGGAGATGTTTTTTGAGGTAGATGCACAGCGTTCGCAAGCCTTGTCTCTCCTTCATTATCTTTATCGCATTTCGGTTCTTATTCCTTAGACGTTGTATTAGACTGATCCTGGTATAAATGCTCATGTACTCGATGACACCCCGGTTTTTGGGATAGATTATATTGTGATGCAAGTTTATTTCTGTTCCACAAAGGTTTTCTTAAATATTAATTGCTTCCGTCTTAAATTTCAAAGCTTTTACTGTGTTAAGATAGTGAGTTGTGGCTTGTCTAGTACCATGATAGGCGACATCACGACGGTCGATTTTTGGGTCGTGTCAAGTTGGTATTAGAGCCTAGGTTACATAGGTCTCACGAGTCATGAGCAAGTTTAGTAGAGTCTTGCGGATCGATATGGAATTGATTCAGCTTGAAACATAACTCTTTTAATTCCTTTCACGCATTCGTGTGCGCATGTGAGCGCTCGGTATTAGTTGTGCATCGCCAGCTTGCGATTCCATGAACGAGGTTCGAGATGAGTATTCTGTGTTTTGGTGATGGGCCAGTCTGGAGGACTTGAGGCCAGGGTTAGACCGCAGCTTAAGCTCGGTAGTTTCGGTTATGAGAACTTGTGAGTTTGGACTCATGCGACTGGTAGTGTCCCTATGAGTGGAAAATTATGGCTGTGAAAGGGTATAACAAGATGCCAATTTGAGGCTAAGAAGGGGGTTATCTCTTGCGGAGTAATCTATGTAGGTGTGGTCCTTATAATGTTGAGAGGGAGAGTTTCTATTCTACCAGCGAAGTGTATGTGTTGAGATTTGAACTTTAATCTGGGTGAGAAAGTTGACTTGACTGTCAAGAGAATAAATGCGAGTTTAGCGGATGATTGAGGTACTTATGGTTGTGTTACTTGAGCTCGTGAAGCATTTTCGTTGAATCGACTGCGGTATTATGACAATAGTAGACTATGGGTATGGTGAGTTATCAGATGATTTATTATATGGCTGTGAGCCAAGTAGGGGAGTCTGATATCTACGATTGGATTGCACGATTATGTGCTGTGTTGGTGTTTGCTCGAGGCATACTTATGGATTAGTTATGACTGCAAAGGTTGAGATTAAGGATGGCTCGAGTAAGGAAATTCCTAAATACGGGCTATATTGCACCTTATGAAAAATATGAAAATTATGGAATGAATAAGTTGTTATTTTAAAACATGTAGTGTTCACGAAGTATGATTTTGATTGGTGATGTTAAGGCAGGGTTACTTCTTTGGGGGTTGTTGTGCTAATGGGGCTTATGCCTTTCGACCCGTTTGGGAGGTGCAATTTAGATTTGAGCAAAGTGGGTGACTCCCGAGAAAATCCTAATGGGTTTGAGAATTATATATAGCAATTGAGAATGTTTCCGTACTTGTGTATGGATAAAATTTGAGATTTGCATTTGAAGGTATCGGGACTTGCGGTAATTTTTTATGACTATGGATTCTACATTTCAGTATAAGAAAGGAAAGGGGAACAATTTTAAATTCACATAAGGTATTTTCAGAGTGAGTGTTACGGTTGTGGTATTTATGGGGTAATTATGATGCTGTGAGACTTAAAACAAATTTGGTGGCAATATTCTTGGGTTTGGTGACCTGCGTGGCTTGGTCGAGTTAGAGGGATTCAATTCTGATAGCTTGGTTATGTGCAAATGGATTTCAAAGTGTTCTTAATAGTTTCTACCATGGGTTGAACCGGATATATTCTACCAGTATGGGGAACGTGTTGTGTATTGAGATTTCCTCCTGGAAGGAAGCAAGAGAAATGTTTCTAAATGACCGGGCATATAATTTGCTAGTTACCTAGAGTTGTTAATGAGATTCTTGTGCTTGTCACCTGATGACATGATAGATGTGGTGTTGTGCAGGATTAAGATTTACATGTACAAGGTGGCAGTTCAGTCTTAAAAGGAAGATCACGAATTATGTTCAGAATGGTCAATTTTAGATGTTTAGACGAATGTTATAGCTGTTCGGTAATCCTTGAGAAGGGTGTGCATTTCAGTAGGCACATTGTCTTTTGACTTACAGATCATTGGTATTGCAGTACATACCTGACTAATAGACTGCTGATATTCAAATTATTGTTATGTGGCACGAAAGAACTATGAAAGTATTCCTCGTGGGATGATCGTGCATGAAAGATGTGTTAGTCATTCGAGTGTTGGAGTTGGGATCAGTATGGTGGTTCATATGTTCTATGAATTTGGAGACTGAGAGTTCTCCAAAGCATATTGTTTCAAGGTTGCGGCCTGCTTGAGGTAAGTGTTTTATTTAAACTTAGTGGAGGCACTAGTTGCGCTAATTATTTGTGATAGCTACGCGCTATGAGTGAGCATATATGTGGGATTTGAGCCCATGTGCGGGCATCAGAGCAAGTATTCATACTTGAAAGAATGCTTAGGCTATGATCTGCCTAGAGTTGACTGTTATGCGTAAAGTTATAATATTTCTCTTATTCATACCTTTTTTGAGAACTATCTAGGCTATACTTGAGGTTACAAAAAGGCCGATTCCCTGAATAAACTGGGTAGTTACTATTTCTGTGTTAGCCTGCCGATTTGAGTTATGATAGCACACTTTGTACATGTCTACTCTATGGCATGTTATTTATACCAGTCCAGGAGAATGTGAATCTTATTTCATTTATCATGTACATGTGTGCTTATTTGATTGCTCCTGTATGATATGCTTAGACCGAAGGCCTGTGACTATGACAGGTGGATTATGTTATTGGCACGTGAGTTGTCCGTGCAGATCTATGTACTGATATTATTGGCACGTGAGTTGTCCATGCAGGTCCAGATATTGATACTATAGCACATGAGTTGTCCATGAAGGTGATGTTAATGTGAGCTCTAGAAGAGCTGGTTACTGTTATTAAATTCATGTGTCTTGGTTCCACTATATATAATGAGCTTATAACATTGCTGTTGTGGTAGTGCTTGTTGAACTTACAATACAGTTCTCTACTTTGAGACATCTTCCATTTTGGGTACAAAGTTGCGCAGTTGTAGCTTGAGTTGTATTGTTGTGGCAGATCAGTGGGGATAGTTGTGTTTAACAATATATGGTCATTGGACCTAGAATGGGTACTATCAGATTTTGTTACGGTATATTGGGAGGATAATATTGAAAGTCATCTTAGAAAGTGATTATGGTTTGGGTTGGGGCGAGAGAGCTCCATGACTTGTTGATCTAATGAGTGGTTATGAGATTCCGTGTGTTTCATTAAATATCGGTGGTGTATGAAGATTGTGGAATGAGGTTCTGTTGAATGTGAGGTTTTCTACTAGTACTTGGTTGGTTTGAGTAGTTACGATGATTGAGAATTGTGTTGCGAGTATGCAAGTTGTGTAGTATGTTATGCGATTATATTTGGGGTTATGGTTATGGCTTGATACAGCTTGTTCAAACTCATAAAATGTGTAGATGTGAGACTCGGGTCTTGTAAGAAATTCTGGATGTTGGAAATTTGGGTTCTAAGTGTTTACGGACTAAGGTTAAAGTTATGATCATCAATTGTATTGTGTTGTCAGGCCTATATGGAATAGGGTAACGTGAGATCACCCCTGGGTATGTGCGTGGTAAGGTGGAATAGTGATTCGAAGGTTTAGGAACAACTCTTTGCACGTAGTTTACATCACAGCTTTGAAGAGCAATGCAGTGAGAATTAGGTACACAGGTTCAGTTGAGTACAACATTTCACCCTCAGACGGACGGACAGTTTCGAGTGCATTATTCAGATGTTGGAGGATATGTTGCGTGCTTGTGTCATTGATTTTGGGGGTTCTCGGGATCAGTTTCTTCCACTCGCGAAGTTTGCTTATAATAACAGCTACCAATCGAGCATTTATATGGCTCCGTATGAGGCTTTATATGGGAGACGGTGTAAATCTCCAGTGGGTTGGTTTGAGCAGGGTGAGGCTAGGATATTGGGTATAGACTTGGTTCAGGATGCTCTGGAGAAGGTTATGATGATTCAGGATAGACTATGCACAGCCCAGTTGTTACATCTCATGTTTTCGTACGCAAAAGTTTCGTCGTAAGTTAATCGGCGAAGACTCGGGGATGAGATTATCTTGAGGTTATAAGCATTTATGCTATTTATAACAAGCGATAAGTAAGTTCCGTGAAGGATAAAGGGGAAACAAATCAAAGAAAATAAGTTTCGTTGAATGTTGTCGATTTTGATAAAATACGGCCCGAGCTATAATACCCGCTATTTATGGACTAGTACCATACAAGATACCATATGATCTGATCCATTGGTATATGTTGATGATTTTGCCCACAATGGCGGAAGTGATATGATGGGATGCCCTCAGAGGCTTGATGATATTATGTACAGCTATACCTATGCATGACATGACATTTATACGCATGTGCATGACATTATAAATATTTCAGGATTACAAACTTATTCAGACTTACAGGTGGATTTCTTTATTCCATGTTTTATCTATGTCTTTTATGTACTGATTTTTATGCCTTACATACTTAGTACTTTTTTCGTACTGACGTCCATTTTTGCCTGGAGACGTAGCGTTTCATGCCCGCAGGTGCAAGTAGGTAAGCTGACGGTCCCCCTTCTTAGGATCCTTGATCAACGAGAGTTGGCGTGCTCCATTTGATCCTGAGCTGCTTTTGATTTTGGTACGATATGCTTGTATACAGATATGAGTATGAGGTGGCCTAGTCACGTCCTTGTACAGTTGTATATTCTAATAGAGGTATGTAGACAATATGTATAGTTGGATAGTATGTGGCCTTCCCGGCCTCCAGTTTTGGGTATATAGTTGTGTACAACAGCCTTGTCAACTCGCCCTACATATTCTGCACGTATATGTACATATGTCTTTTGGGCAGGTTTCCTTCATGTATCTTATTCTCGTAATTCAGAAGATGTTATTCAGGTTTATATCTTAGACGAATGCTTAGGGGTGTTCGGCAGGTAGAAATCGGGCACCCATCGCGGCCCATCGATTTGGGTCGTGACAAAACTGGTATCAGAGCAGTTCTATCCTAGGGTTGTCTACCGACCGTGTCTAGTAGAGTCTTGTTTATGGTGTATTGTGCACCACACTTATAGACAGGAGGCTACAAGACATATAGGATGTTATTCCCCCTTCTTATCTTAGATCGTGCGATATAAGAATTTATGTTCCTAACGATATGTTATGCTTTAAGCGATGCCTCCGAAGACTACAGCCGCCCAGAAGGGAAAGTCCGTGGCTGGTGAGACTACTAGTCGAGCGCCACGAGTTATCCGGGCTCGGGGAGAGTCTCATAGTGAGATTCTATCTCAGACTTCACATACCCCGCCTTATCTAGAAGGGCTCCGAGGGGCACCAGCTCCAGCGCCCGCTCCTGTACATTCAACCCCTCAGCCAGATGCACCGGGTCAGGAGATGAGAGATGCTATTCAGCTGTTAACTCGATTAGTAGCCGCACAAGCTCGGTGTCAGGAAGTAGGTATTGTTCATGCAGATAGGTCCGTCAGTGCGAGGGTTCGTGATTTCATTAATTTGGACCTCCGGTATTCACTAGGGCAGATCCAAATGAGGACCCTCAGGTATTTATCGATAGAATGCAGAGGACTTTGAGGGTAATGAAGGCCACTCCGACTGAGTTAGTTGAGCTAGCTTCCTATAGACTCCAAGACGTTGCAGTTAATTGGTACGAGTCTTGCGAATTGTCCAGAGGGGAGGATGCCCCTTCAGCGGTATGGCCGGAGTTTACAAAAGTTTTGCTTCGTCACTATCTACCACCAGAGCTTAGGCGGGCCAGAGTTGATAGGTTCTTGACCCTTCAGCAAGGTAACATGAGTGTGCAGGAGTACAGTCTTCAGTTTGATTTGTTGGTTAGGTATGCTCCCACTATTGTATCTAAGATGGAAGATCGGGTTCACCAGTTCGTGATGGGGTTAGAGACACACTTGCTTAATGATTGTATGTCGGTCTTACTTTAGGAAGAAATGGATATTTCTCGTATTCAGGCATACGCTCAGGGTGTAGAGGAGCGTAAGCAGAAATAGAGGGCCGATCGTGAGCATGATAGGGCCCAAAATAAGAGAGCGAGGTCTTTGGGTCCTTCTGGTGAGTTTCGAGGTGGTCAGAGACCACAGTACCCGAGGTACCCAGCCCAATCATCGGCTAGCTCACCTCCTCAGTTTGGCGGAAAGATATTTGATCGTTCCAAATATTCAGGGCCTGGTCAGAATTCCAGGGCCTCAGGTTCTCAGTATAAGGGTGAGTCAAGTCAGATGAGGCCTCCCTTGCCACGATGTGCTCAGTGTGGTAAGCAGCATGCCGAGTAGTGCCGTAAGGGGTTGGGTGTTTGTTATACTTTAGGTTATCCGGGCCACATTATGAGGGATTGTCCGATGAGAAGTGATGCAAGCATAGCTCAGTCAGCGGGATCTGTAGCTGGTTCGTCATCATTAGTACCCCCTCCCCCCTGGGCAAGGTTCACAAGCACCAATGAGTCACGGTAGAAGCAGAGGCAGAGCATCTAGCTCGAGAGGTCCTCAAATCCGCATTTATACATTAGCAGGACGACAGGAACATGAGTCATCGCCTGATGTTGTTACAGGTATATTATCAGTCTCCTCATATAATGTATATGCACTGATTGACCCAGGTTCCACCTTAGCATATGTTACTTTGTTGGTTGCTAGTAAGTTTGGAATAAAACCTGAATTGGTCAAACCTTTTGACGTGTCTACACCTGTTGAGGACTCAGTGATAGCTAAGCGGGTATATAGAGGTTGTATAATAGTAGTTCATAGTCGATCTACAGTAGCAGACCTAATTGAGTTAGATATGGTAGAATTTGATGTTATAATAGGTATGTATTGGTTCGCTTCTTTTCATGCCAATGTTGATTGTAGATCAAAGATGGTCCGATTTCAATTTCCAGGGGAACCTGTTTTGGAGTGGAAAGGTAATATGGCATCACCGAGAGGTAGATTTATTTCCTACCTAAAGGCAAAGAAAATTATCAGAAAGGGCTATATTTATCACTTAGTTCGGGTTCAGGATGTGAAAGTAGAGTCACCAACCATTCAGTCCATCCCTGTGGTTAATGAGTTTCTCGATGTTTTTCCCGATGAGGTTCCGGGTCTTCCGCCAGAGCGAGAAATTGAGTTTGCTATTGACCTACTACCATATACTCATCCAATATATATTCCTTCCTATAGAATGGCCCCCGCAGAGCTGAAAGAGTTTAAGGAACAACTAAAGGACTTGCTTGAAAAAGGCTTTATCAGACCTAGTACATCACCGTGGGGAGCACCTGTGTTATTTGTGAGGAAGAAACATGGTTCCTTACGGATGTATATTGATTATAGACAGTTGAATAAGGTGACGATCAAGAATAATTACCCGCTCCCGAGGATTGATGAATTATTTGATCAGTTGCAAGGTGCCAAGTGTTTCTTAAAGATAGAGTTGAGGTCCGGGTACCATCAGGTAAGGGTTAAGGAGAAAGATATTCCGAAGACAATATTCAGGACTAGATACGGGCACTTTGAGTTTCATGTTGTGTCGTTCGGTTTGACCAATGCCCCAACAGTATTCATGGATTTGATGAACCGTGTGTTCAGAACCTTTTTAGATCTGTTTGTAATTGTATTTATTGACGATATATTGGTGTATTCTCGTTCAGTGGCTGAGCATGCAGATCATTTGCGTACTGTGCTCAGAGTCCTACAAAAAGGGAAGTTGTATGAAAAGTTCTCTAAATGTGAATTCTGGTTGAACTCTGTAGCTTTCCTTAGGCATATCATTTAGGGTGAAGGTATCTGGGTTGATACACAAAAGATTGAGGCAGTAAAAGCTTGGCCTAGACCCACGATACCGACGAAGGTTCATAGTTTTCTTGGTTTGGCAGGTTATTACAGGAGATTTGTAGAGGGATTTTCTTTTTTTTCGGCACCTTTGACAAAGTTGACTCAGAAAGGAGCAAAGTTTCAATGGACTGATGCTTGCGAACGGAGTTTTCAAGCATTGAAGGACAGATTAATTTCAGCACCAGTTCTAACGCTCCCAGAAGGGACCGATGGTTATGTTATCTACTATGACGCCTCAGGCATTGGATTGGGTTGTGTACTGATGCAGCATGGTAAGGTTATAGCTTATGCTTCTAGACAACTAAGAAAACACGAGAAGAATTGCCCAACCCATGATTTAGAGTTAGCAGCAGTGATTCATGCACTAAAGATGTAGAGGCACTACTTGTATGGAATGCATTTTGATATCTATACGGATCATAAGAGCCTCCAGTACATCTTCAAGCAAAAGGAGTTGAATTTACAACAAAGGAGATGGTTGGATCTACTTAAAGATTATGACGTTGATATATTATACCATCCGGGGAAGGCGAACGTGGTAGCCGATTCCCTCAGCCATAGATCTATGGGTAGCCTGTCATATTTACAGCCAGAAAAGAGGGGAATAGCCCATGAGCTTCATCAACTAGCTAGTCTTGGAGTTCGATTACTGGACTCAGGTGATATTGGAATTACTGTTCAGGATACGGCAACATCCTCGTTAGTAACTGAAGTGAAGGAACGCCAGTACGAGGATCCTGTGTTAGTTCATTATAGGGATACCACCCCTCAGAAGGAGAAGACACCATTTGAGATTACAGAAGATGGGGTCCTCAGATATCGAGGACGATTATGTGTCCCTAATGTTGCAGGGCTGCATCGCTAGGTTATGGGAGAAACTCACTATTCTTGTTATTCTATCCATCCATGAGAAACCAAAATGTATCATGATATCAGGGAAGTATATTGGTGGGACGGAATGAAAAAGTATATAGCGGAGTTTATTGCTCAGTCCCACAGCTGTCAGCAGGTCAAGATTGAGCATCAAAAACCCGATGGATTATTGCAGGCTATAGAGATTCCGACTTGGAAGTGGGAAGTAATCAATATGGATTTCATCGTAGGCCTACCTCGTACCCAGCGTAAGTTCGATTCTATATGGGAGATTGTTGATAGGCTTACAAAATCAGCCCATTTTCTGCCCGTTAGCACTATATATTCCGCAGAGGATTATGCAAGGCTTTATATTAAGGAGATAGTACGACTGCATGGTGTCCCTGCATCTATTATGTCGGATAGAGGATCTCAATTTACAACTAATTTTTGGAGGTCCTTCCAAAAAGGATTGGGGACTCAAGTAAGTCTTAGTACACCATTTCATCCCCAGA
>AWOL01S0012644.1:99889-119054 GCA_000715115.1 Nicotiana otophora
TCTTACACTCTTACTTAGTTTCTTAATGGCTTGAAATTATATTAAATAAATTATAACTCTATTATAAATTTATAATTACTAGAATATTTCATTACAAGTCTTTTGTTTTAATATTTTATAATTCTTTACTTAGTTTCCTAATTTTCGTTTAATTTTTAAGTTTATTAAATAAGTTAAAAAACTAGTTGTTGCAAACTTTAAAAACTTAGTCATTGTCAAAAGAATAACCATTGCCAAACTCAATGCTTAAATAATTGTTTTTAAAAAAACGATACTTAAGGCCCGCGATCCTGTCCCGTCCCGTCCCGTCCCGTTTGTTAGCGGGACGGGATGGGCCTACCGTTCGTCCCGTCCCGTCCCGTCCCATCTCGTTTGTTCGTGGGACGGGATAGGCCTACCGTTTCATCCCGTTTCGTCCCGTCCCGCCACCGTCCCGGCTAAATATCATCCCGTCCCATTAATTTTGTCCCGTCCTGTCCCGTTGGACAGCCATAACATCCACTAGACCCCCAAAACCTGGTGTCACAAATACATAAGCAATCTAGTGGGATATACAAAACCACTATAGCTATTGTCTGAGATTAAATAGACAGAAATAATAAACTGACAAGATAGAGACTCCGGGTGCTCCAGATCGAAGCATGGAGAGCAACTCACCGCTAAGTCTCCGGGTAGTGCATCTATGCGCCCGAATGACCACTTGAAGTACCTGCTGATGTTGGGCATATTTCTATATGTTTTAATGTTATTTTACCCATGTTTTAACCGTGTTTTGGTGCTATTTGGTGTTAAAAATGCCCAACATGTGTTAATTATTGATTTTTCGAATAACTAAGTTATGTGTTATGATTTAGGATATTTGGAGTGCAAAAATATAAAGAAAATATGCTCCAGCTATAGGATAAGAGGGTGGATGCGTCGCATCCAACCTAGAAAACAAGGTTATTTGAAGCACCCTTAGCAGTGAAGTCTTAAGAAGGCATCCACCTTAGCATCCGCATCGGGGCGCAGCAAGGTTGAGGGAACAGAGGGTGGACGTGAAGCATCCACCCCAACATCCAATGCTGAGAAGTTCAAGCTGAGACAGACGCGAAGCATCCAACTCAGCATCAATCCCTGAAGCTGATTCGAAAAGGAAAAGGAAAGCTTTGGCCCACGACTTTTGTACATAATATATAAACAAACAATGCCTCTTTTAGGTCATCTAACACAATGGGAAGCGGGGAAAAGCCATCACAGAGTTCGGGAACCATGAAATTCGTCTTGAGTTCTTGCTTTTCTCTTATTTTCTTGATTTTTATGTATTCTTGGGAATTAATTGAGATTGCTACCATGACTATGCGTGGCTAAACTCGTTTATTCTTGGGTTATGGTTTCACGTGAATATTAATATTTGAATATTTGATTTGATGAGTTAATTTATCATATTGAGTTATTTATTCATATCCTGAGTTTAATTATTTTACTGCCTAGCTAACAGTGAAATACTATATATGAATCTTGAGTTGAACTAGAAAAAGGTAATTCTTGATTGCGATAGAATTGAATAGAGCGCGATCTTGAACTTAGTCATTGGGGAATTGATTTGCGAATACGGATAGAAATATACCTATTTGCCGTGTTTAGCCAATTGTGCAAGAAATCGTTAGTGCGCTATTTTTATCTCTAATCTCATAAAAATATAGGGTTTAGAATAAATTGAATAGATGAGTAGACGTTGTTAAATTTCTACAAGTATTAATGTCCTTGCAGGTTAATAACCCAGATAAATTAATAAGTCGAGTTGATTGAAGAATTCAACAGGATCGCTATCCAACTATGACCCTGGAATCTTACCTCGCATTGAATTAAAAATCTTCGTGCTAAGTGTGATAATTAATTAGTTTTTATTTTAATTGCAACTTTAGTTAGTAGAATTAATTAAATAAAAATCACCTTGAAATTGTTCTTGACTCGATAAATTAGAAATTGCTTGATTTAGTTTATAATTGATCACAAGTCCTCGTAGGAACGATACTCTACGAAGTTTTTGGCGTCGGTTCCGGGGACTTTGAAATTAATTGTTTCACTACATCAAGATTTTACTACCTATCAAGTCAAGTTTTAATTTTTATTTTTGTGTTTTCTAGTTTTAGTATAATTTAGTATGTTTTTACTTGTGTTAGATGGCATCTTTTAACAAAAATTGGTTGAATATTGGTTATTATTATTTTGGTGATCCTTGTCCATATTGTGGAGGACAACACTTGTGGCAAAATTGTAAAAATAATTCCGGGAGCGAGTTGGGTGCACCATCACAATCGTTTGAGTGGAATACGTGTAATGTGTGTGATGGTCAAGGTAGACATTGGGGTGACTATCCTAATTCTTTTTATCCTTCTTCGAGCCCTTATTATGATGTTTTTAATAATGTTTGTGAGTTTGATAGGAGTAATGAAGTGGATGATTTGGAATGTGCTGCCTGTATTATGGACATGGTGAGGCAAGTAGCCGAGCAACAAGATGAAATTCAAAAAAGGATTGTCTTAGAAATCAAAGTACAGCAGGCTAGAATGGAAGAATTAATGGTAAGATTTCAAGAACAACCTTAACTCGACGAAGAGAGCGAGTTCCCACAAGAAGATAACTTTGAAGAAGCAGATATCGCAAGCCAATCTTGGCTAGAGGAACAAGCTCAATTAATGAAATTTCATGGATTTCTCTGTAATAGTCTTTAAAATATGGGAGAACTGCTGATAGAAGGAAGAATTGAGCTTAGGCAAGAGATAGACCAATTTGGCTCAGATATCTATGACTTGCAGACTCAATTGAAGGCGTCTGATGCCCAACAATAAATTATTCTAGATACTAGCTAGCTTGTGAAGCATAAAGAGGAGTTCCAATCATTCGACCAAATTATTATTGATGATGCCAAGGTTGAGTAAGGTTTCAAAAGTGAGGATATCAAAAGTGAAGCGATTTTAGAGTTGGAGCATATTGGACCTCATTCTAACCACTTTTCAACATTGTGTTGGGATGATGACATGGAAATCGATCCTTTCGTGCCTATGGAGGACTAAAGGAATGAAAAACAAAGTGCATATACTTTGAAATTTTCTAGGCCAAGAAGACAAAATGGCATTTCTCACTTAAAGGCCAAGAAGTACAAGATGAGATATATATTGCTTGGTTCCTTTATTTTCACACCACCTTCCTTGGAACGTAACAGACAAATTGATGTAAAATTGGGGATACAATTTATATCTTCAAGGTAGAAGAAAAAGTGGTGAAGTTGGTGTAAGTCGGGCCGCAACTATAACTAAGGCGCTTGTTGGGATGCAACTCAGCCTGTATTTTATTTTTAATTTTTATTTTATTTTTATAATGTCACGTTTTGTTTTGTTTTTGTTTGCAGATTAGGAGAAGTCTGAGTACCCGAAGTTGAAGCTGAGGAGCATGTTTGAGCTTAAGTAAGGGGTCGTCCTGACCCTTAGTATTGAGGATCATGTTGCTAGCTAGGCGCTAGAGGGTCTCAGGGAGTATTTCTCATCCTTGTTTTAATACTTTTCTCTGTGATCATACATCGAGGACTATGCATAACATAAATGTGGGGTGGAGAATTACTTTCTGAGTGTAATTGTATAAAAAAAAATTCTCATTATTGTTTTAACCCGTAGCTAAAAGTAGTCTAGTTTAGAGTAGTTTCAATATAAAAAAATAGAAAAAGTTCGGAGTTTTCCCAATGATGGATCTCTTGGACAACTTTCTTGAGGTATTAAGGTTTGATTAAAAATACCAAAAATATTTTCTTTTTCTTTTATTAGGATTTCATAGGTAATAATTCTCTTGGTTTTTCTTTGGGCATTGGTTCTTTTCCAAGGGATCAATTTTGAACCGAGTATTTTTTATTTGAGAGTAGTGTAGGATATAGAGACTCGGATTGAATTCGGCATATTAAGTGACCAGTTGGTACCAACAGAATTAGACCTGGGCATGTGGATTATAGCTCTTCTCATGAGTCTTTGAGAACTATTTGTGCCTTGAAAAGTAGAATAGCTTGTTTTGTGACGCTTAGGTTCATTTTCTTGACTCTGGTGCTAACTGTTGGGCCTTGTGCATTAAAATCGTGGCTTAGATCTGTACTTGCTTTGATTGAGAGTTGTAATGTAGCCATACTAATTGAGTCATGTGCCATTGTATGGAGAGACTTTTGTGTAGTTCCGTGTAGTACATTTGTGTCTAGAACTTGCCCTGCATGTGAGTTGAAGCGAAATCCTAGATTTTGCTCAGTTTAAGAAGTGATTTTAGGCCTCCCTTGACCTGTTTGAGATTTTCTAGCCTACCCTGTGTTATTTGACCCTAGTCATCCCCGTTGAGCCTAATTCCCTTCTATTTGGTAGTCATGTTATAAGTTTTGACCTTTTTGTGTTGAATTATCTATCTTTTGAACCCTACCTCTTTGAGCAATTATAAAAGCATAATGAGCTAATAGCTAAAGTTGAAGTGAAATATTGGTTGAGCTATGAATTAAACCATTTAAAGGTGGAAGACTTAGGAAAAATAAAGTTTATTTGCAATGAGGAACACAAGTTCTTGAAATAAAAAGAAGAACGAAAAGAAAAAAATTGCATGAAAAAAAATATGTTGAAAAAGAAACAAAAGAAGGGCGTCCTTGTTGCATAAAAGTGAAAAATAAATAAATAAATAAATAAATAGATTGGGTGTTGAGAAGAATTTATAAAACAGAGGTACTTGAACAAGAGGGAGTGTGCTTGTAGTTATTATGTTGTAAGTGCTTGGGAAGCTTAGTCAATATCATCCATATGCATCTTACCTGTCCCTTAGCCTAAATTACAACCCTTAAAAAGTTCTAATTATTTTTAGACTGAGCATTCCTACATTAGTAAAGATTTACATAACGGACAAGCCTATGGTACCTTTTGTGCATATGTGAACTTCTTTAAGAGAGTGAGTGATTTCTTCCATTGTTTGAAGTCCTTAAATTATGTTCAAATTTTATTTGAGTGTGTGGACTATCTCTCTTTGTTTTGTGGTGAGGACACATATTTCATGGTGGATGGGTGACTTTATTAGGCTCTTCAGTCATAGTAAGTAAGTTGGCCTGAAAGTAGTTATGCTAAGGAGTCAGTTTTTGAGGTTGAGATGTCTCGAATATGCTATTTGATTATTTTGAATTGCTCAATATTGTGCTTGGAATGTTTTTAATATGGAGAAGTAAGTTAAGGAATGCATATGCAAAGGGCTATTTGTTGGTATCCACCAAAGTCATGGGTGTGCTTGAGCTTAATTGAAACGTTGTGGCTTGATAGTGATAAGCTTAATTTTGTTCGGTCCATTACAAGTTGATTTTACGTTGCTCGAGGACGAACAAAGGTTTAAATGTAGGGTGGTGATGTTGGGCATATTTCAATATGTTTTAATGTTACTTTACCCATATTTTAACCGTTTTTTGTTGCTATTTGGTGTTAAAAATACCCAACATATGTTAATTATTGGGTTTTCGACTAATTAAGTTGTGTGTTATGATTTACGATATTTGGAGTGCAAAAATATGAATTAAAAGATGCTCCAACTATAGGAGAAGAGGGTGGGTGTGTCGCAACCAACCTGGAAAAAAAGGCTATTTGATGCACCCTTAGTAGTGAAGTCTTGATAAAGCATGCACCTTAGCATTCGTACCTGGGCGCAGCAAGGTTGAGGGAATAGAAGGTGGACGCGAAGCATCCACCCCAACATCCGATGCTGAGAAGTTCAAGTTGAGGCGGACGCGAAGCATCCAACTCAGCATCCATCGCTGAAGCTGATTCGGAAAAGGAAAATGAAAGTTTTGGCCCACAACTTTTGTACCCAAAATATAAGCCAAAAATTCTCTTTTAGGTCATCTAACACGCTAGGAAGCGGGAAAAAGTCATCACAGAGTTCGGAAACCGTGAAATTCGTCTTGAGTTCTTCCTTTTCCCTTCTTTTCTTGATTTTTATGTATTCTTGGGAATTATTTGAGATTTCTACCATGACTATGCATGGCTAAACTCGTTTATTCTGGGATTATGATTTTACATGAATGTTGATATCCGAAGATTGATTTGACGATTTAATTTATCATATTGGGTTATTTATTCATATCCTGAGCCTAATTATTTTACTACCTAGCTAACAAGGAAATACTATATATGAATCTTGAGTTGCACTAGAAAGATATAATTTTTGATTGCAATAGGATTGAATAGAGCGTGATCTTGAAGCTAGTCATTGGGGAATTGATTTGCGAATACAGATAGAAATATACCTATTTGCCGTGCTTAGCCAATTGTGCAAAAAATTGTTAATGCGTTCTTTCTATTTCTAATCTCAAAGGAATATAGGGTTTAGAATAATTGAATAGGCGAGTAGAAGTTGTCAAATTTCTACGAGTATCATTGTCCTTGCAGGTTAATAACCCAAATAAATTAATAAGTCGAGTCGATTAAATAATTCAGTAGGATTGTTAGCCAGCCATAACCCTGAAATATTATTTCTCGTTGAATTAAAATATTCATGCTAAGTGTGCTAGTCAATTAGTTCTTATTTTAATTATAGCTCTAGTTAGTAAAATTAATTAAACAACAATCACCCTGACATTGTTTTGACTCGATAAATTAGAAATTGCTTGATTTAGTTGATAATTGATCACAAGTCCTCCTGGGAATGATACTCTACTCACTCTTTATTACTTGATTGACTGCGTATACGTGCGTGTGCGATTTAGGGTAACACCTGTCTCAGTACCTGCAGAATTAGTGCAGAAGTGTAGTATGAATATGTAAATCAACGCATATCCAGTAAGTATCTAGTCTAACCTCGAAGAAGTAATAATGAGGGATCGACTCGACACTTACTAATGGTTAAATGATAATGTACATAAAGTAGAAAGGTATGAAACACAACAAGTAGCAACGAGATAGATAAATATCAATAATAAAATGTTCAAACAAGAATTATCACGAAATCACTAAATACCATAACCTGCCCCGAAGGCACAAGATCACTTGATACCAATACTAAATAAAATCTCAAGTATTACGCACGAGTCTGCCAAGGAAAACAACCCGATCCCATAAGAATAGTGTTACACAATACCGCGAGGCGAATGGCCCGATCCCATAAGAATAACTCATAATACTTCCAAGGCGAACGACCCGATCCCATAAGAGTAATTTACAATCCTGTCGAGGAGAACGACCCAATCCTATAAGAGTAATTTACAATCATGTCGAGGAGAACCACCCGATCCCATAAGAGTAGAGAAAAGTCTTTCACTCGCGAAGATATATGCGAGTCGAGAAGACACGGAACTACGGTTAATCAAATATTTCACAAAATCTAAAGTAAGAGGCTTAGTCAATATATTTATTATAGTCTCAATCTCAGTCATAAATTTAAATAATCAAACAAACAAGTTTAATGCAATAAGTAAATTTAAGGCATGGTGTGGATCTAAGTCTACCCGGACATAAACAAGAATCAAGCTAGGCACGGACTTTCGTTACCTCGTACATACGTAGCACCCATAACAAGTAGCACACAACAATTAAAATACCTACGGGGATAATTTCCTCTTACAAGATTAGGAAGAGACTTACCTCGCTTCCAAGCCCACTACTCGGCTCTCAAACCTCACTAGTCGCGTCAAATCGATACCAAGCAACCGGAAACTAGTCAAAGGTCGTACAAACCAATCAATATCAAAAGTTTATAATTTAACTATTAGAGTAATTTTCCAACCCAACTCGGAAAGTCAACAAAAGTCAACCCCGGGCTCACATGCCTTGATTCTAAATTTGTTTTAAGATAAATGTTACCCGTGGCATTATGAACTCAAATATATAACTGTTTCTCAATCCCATAATCAATTTCGTGGTCAAAATCTCATTTTTACTAAACCCTAGGTTCTTCAACAAAAACCCAAAATTTCACAAATTTCTATATTAAAATCTACCCATGATCCATGTATTTAACTCATAATTGGTAGAAATAACTTAGCTTATGATTCTTGATGACAATCCCCTTCAAAAGAGCTCCACAAATTGCCCAAGTCAAGTGAAAAGTGAGATAAATGAGCCTATGTCCCGAAATAAAAATACATTCTGCCCAGGAATTTCTTCATCGTGATCGCGAAATGTTCCTCACCATTGTGAAGACAAACCTAACTCAGCTCGGATTTTTTCTCTTTGAGTTTGCGATAATCGGGTCACGTTCGCGATTGACGCACCCCCAGCCCTTCGCGTTCGCCGTCCTATAGTTTCGTTCGCAAAGGCTAAATGCCTTCCAGCTCTCCCTGCCTCAGCCTTCTTCGCGTTCACGAAGAGGAGCCAGGTCCTCCATCGTGTTCGCAGGACCCTCCTTGCGTTTGCGAAGAGCAAACCTCTTACCCCTTTTACAGCCTCCTTCGTGATCGCGAAGCACACCAGCAAAGTCTACCAACTTCAACTTTGCTCCGGATGGTCCGAAACTCACCCTAGCCACCCGGGAAACCATCCAAATGTACCAACAAGTCCATAAACATACTATAGCCCTACTCGAAGTCTCAAAACACATAAAATAATATCAGGACCAAGAGTCACACCTCAAACTAAATAAATCGACTTTTAAACTTCAAAACATCTTCCAACTAACTCCGAATGCGACGAATCATACTTAGACAACTCGGAATGACGCTAAATTTTACGCACAAGTCACGATTCACTAAACAAACCTATTCCATGGCTCGCAATCCCAAACGGGCATCGATAACACCAAAGTCTACTTCAAATCAAACTTAGAAAACTTTAAAACCATCAAGATGCCAACTTCCAACAATAAGTGCCGAAACGCTCATGGTCCACCCGAAACTCGATCCGAATATACGGTAAAAATAGTACGGGCTAGCCAGTTTTTGGACTAGTAATTGAAAAATAGCCAGCATTTTGCAAAGTCATTAACAAATAGCCACTATTTTGCTGAAACACAGAAAGTTCCTGTATAATATGCTGGATTATGGAGCTCATGCGAATAAACTTTTAGTATATTATGTTGGAACTCCAGCACACGGAAAGTTCTAGCATAATATGCGGGATTATGGAGATCATGCATATAAACTTCCATCATATTATGATGTAACTCCAGCATATCATAAAATTCTAGCATATTATGTTGGAAGCTCATATGTAAATAATTCGTATTCTAGCATATTATGCTGGAATATTTCAGGATTTGTAAGAGTGTATTTGTTCAGATTTTATCTTTATATGAAAAGTGGCTAAATTTTGATTACTTTTAAAACAATGGCTACTTTTCAATTATCAGTTATAAATATGGCTATATCTGATTTTTTTCAAGTCCAAAATCATCTATTGGAACCTTCAAATTCAGATTCCGATGTCGTTTACTCAAAGTGATGACTCAAGTCAAACTTGGCCACCTTAAACCACTATTATGGAACTAAGTATTTCGAATTCAACCCGATCCCTTCCAAAACCAAACCAACCATCCCCACAAGTCATAAAATAGGAAAAGCACATACGAAAAGTCTTAAATAGGGGAACATAGATCTAAAAAGCAAAACGACCAGTCGAATCGTTACATTCTCCATATCCTAAGTAAACATTCATCCTCTAACGGGTTTAGAATTATACTGAAGTGCCGAATAAGTGTGGATATCTGTTCTGCATGTTCTCTTTGGTCTCCAAAGTCACCTCATCGATTGGTTGACCCCTCTATTGGACTTTCACCGCTGAAATCTTCTTAGACCTCAACTTGCGGACCTGCCTGTCAACAATAGCAACTAGCTCCTCCTCATAACCCAAGCTCTCATCTAGTTGAACTGTGTTGTAATCCAACACATAGTACCTATCGGAATGGTACCTCCGGAGCATAGACACGTGGAATACCGGATGAACTCTCGATAGACTAGGAGGCAAAGAAAGCCTGTATGCAACCTCACCAACTTGCTCCAACACAACGAATGGACTGACGAACCTCAGACTCAACTTGCCCCTCTTTCCGAACCTCATGATACCCTTCATTGGCGAGACTTTCAAGAGTACCTTCTCACCTACCATAAATGACAAATCGCACGCCTTCTCATTTACGTGACTCTTCTTCCTGGACTGTGCTGTGTGAAGCTGCTCTAAAATAAACTTTACCTAATCCAAGACATCTTTCACCAAATCAGTACCATATAACCTAGCCTCTCTAGGCTCAAACCGACCGATAGGGGAACAAAATTGTCGACCATACAAGGCCTCAAATGGAGCCATCTAGATATTGGACTGATAGCTATTGTTATAAGAAAACTCAGCCAACGATAAGAATTGATCCCACTGCCCTCCGAAGTTAATCACACATGCCCCGAGCATATCCTCCAGAATTTGAACAGTCCATTCCGACTGCCCACTGATCTCCGGATGAAAAGTTGTGCTGAGCTCTACCCGGGTACCCAACTCACTCTATACAGCTCTCCAAAATATAAGGTAAATTGAGTGCCTCTATCTAAAATGATGGAAATAGGCACGCCATGCAACTGGATGATCCCCTGAACATAAATCTGGGCTAACCTCTCTAAAGTGTATGTAGTCATCACTGGAATAAAGTGTGCAGACTTGGTTAGTCTATCAAAAATGACCCAAACGTCATCAAATTTCCTCGACGTACACGGTAAACCAACCACGAAATCCATAGTGATGTGCTCCCACTTTCACTCCGATATAACCATCTGCTGAAGTAAGCCACCTGCCTACTGGTGCTCGTATTTAACTTGCTGGGAATTCAAACACCTCGCCACATACTCAACTATGTTCTTGTTTATCCACCACCACCAGTAATGCTACCTCAGGTCATGATATATTTTTATGGCACCTGGATGAATAGAATAACGCAAAACATGCGCCTTTTCTAGAATCGTCTCCCTCAGGCCATCAACATTAGGAACACATAAGCGAGCCTGGAGTCGTAGAACATCATCATCTCCGATAGTAACCTCCTTGGCATCACCTCACAATACCATCTCTCTAAGAACCAGCAAGTGTAGATTATCATACTGATGAGTATTGATCATCACGAATAAAGAATATTGAACCACAACATAGGGAAGAACTCAGCTGGGCTATGAAACATCTAACCTCACAAGTCGGTTAGATAAGGACTGAATGTCCAAAGCCAATGGCCTATTGCAATAACCCAACCGATTGTTTTGAGTATCTTAGCCTTATTTTCCGTATTTGATGCTTTACATATGCGTATTTATGGTTACGTGACTTGTCAGAGTGGTTGGTTTAGTTTCTAGAAAGTTTTGGAGTGAATTGGGACACTTAGTCCCAAGGTTGGAAGCTTAAGTTGTAAGAGTTTACCGGAGTTTGACTTTTGTTTAGACAACTCCGAAATGGTGTTTTAATGATCCCAATAGCTTCATATGGTGATTTTGGAGGTACGTAGGTTGATTTAATGCTTTTTGGCAAAAATTAGAAAGTTAAAGTTTTGGAAGGTTGATAGATTTGACTAGGAGTTGACTTTGCTAATATCGGGTTCGGATTATGGTTCTGGGAGTTGAACAGGTCAGTTGTGTTATTTGGGACTTGCATGCAAAATTTGAGGTCATTCCATGTTGGTTTCATGTGGTTCGACATAAGTTTTTGAAGTTAAAAATTTATTAGTTCATTAGGATTGAATCGTGGTGTGATTCGTGGTTTTGATATTATTTTATGTGATTTGAAGCTTTGAGTAGGTTTGTGTTATGTTTTGGGATTGGTTGGAATTGTTGGACGGGGTCCCGGAGGCCTCTGGTGTGTTTCAGATTTGTTTAGGCTTGTTTTGGACTTGGTTATGTTGCTGAAGATTTTGGCTTCTGATGTTTTCGCATTTGTGGTAGGTTTGGCTGCAGATGCGTAGCCGCAGAAGCGGCCAGGTGAGCGCAGATGCGGAGTTAGCTAGGAAAGGTACGGACTGCAGATACGGTTAGTTGGGCGCAGAAGTGGAAGCGCATTTGTGGTGAAGGACCGCAGTTGCACAGGGTGGACCGCAGATGCGGTAAGTCGGCAGATGGAGGGAACTCGCAGATGCGAGCTTGTGATTGCAAATGCGATACTGCAGAAGCAACTAAGTGACCGCAAATGCGGAATCACTAGCAGACCTTATATTTTCGATGGGTTTAGTCATTTTTCATTATTTCGAGTTGTGAAGCTCAGATGGAGGCGAGTTTTGGGAGACTTTTCACCACAATTGAAGAGGTAAGTGAAGTTTATTCAATTTTGATGATAGATATTGATTATCCATGGATTATTTCATCTAGTTTATGTGAATTTAAGGTAGAATTTATGGATTTTTACTATGATTTTGGAGAGTGAGATTTGATGATTTGAGGATCGATTTGAGGTTAGAATTGGATGAAACACATACATTTGGACTCGTATCGGAATGGGTATTCGAAATTTATGAGCTTGGTCGGGTTCCGAAATATGGGCTCGGAGTTGACCTTTTGGGTTGACTTTGCATTATTGATTCAAGATCATAGCTTATCATTTGGAATTGTTTCTGATGGCTTTTATTGATGATATTAAGTTATTTTGACTAGATTCGAGTCGCTCGGAGGCCGATTCACATAAGAAGGGCCTTTTGTTGTATTGATTTCTATGTTTTGAGGTAAGTAACATATCTAAAATTGGATTTAAGAGTAATTATCCCAGCGAACTATGTTGCTGGGATGTGGGGTGATGCACGTGTTAGGTGACATGCGCGTGTGCGTACACCGGGGTATTCATGATTCGGGTGGACTTTAGACTACTATCGGACTTGTTTTGCTATCATGCCTCACTATATCCGTATTTTCTTCTTGTATGATTATTTCAGTTATGATTCACGTTAGAAATCATGTCTAGGCTATGTGCTTATTTGGTTGAGACATAATAGGGCTATTCTTGTTGTTTTGAGTTGTTTGCCTGAATTGTAGTCATATCCTCAGTCATAATTCTTCATTTGCATGTCGTATCTCAGTCTTTGTACATTATTTGTTATTAGATCACACATTGTTGTTGTTTGCCATATGTGATATTGTTTGGACTGAGTTCTATGAGATTGTGATCCCTTGAGACTTAAGTGGTTGATTACATAGAGCCATTTTGTGAGTTATATTTGGACCGGGTTACACGCTGCAACTGAGTGATATTTGGATTAGGTTGCACACTACAGCGGATTAATATTTGGATCTGGTTGCACACCAAAACGGTTATATTGAGTAGCGCTTGGGTCAGGATTTGCCCCTCCGGAGTCTGATATTACAGTGAGCGCATGCACAATGATATATGTACTTTGGTGAGGGAAATTTATGCCAAGCACCTGTACAGTGCTGAGTGTAGTTGTGTGTGATGGTGAGGGGCATTGTGCCAGGCACCATGAACGTGCTGAATATGGTTATTCTTGATGGTTTTACTATGATGATGTATATTTGACATGTAGGCATAAAGATGTACTTTCCTCATGCTAGCTGGTAAATAAAATATTTTATCTATGTTGGGCTTTAACTGTTATACTTGGAAAACATGTCTCAATTTCTGTAATGTGGACGAGCTGAATATGATATCATCGAGTTATTTACTTGTATTGTTCCATTATATCCTAAGTTATTACTGATTATTGATATTGATGATCACTGATTGTTTCTTCTGAGCTTGTTACTGCTTTCAGCCCAAGATTAGGTTTGTCACTTATTGAGTATATAGGGTCGGCTGCACTCGTACAATACTCTGCACTTTATGTGCAGATCCAAGTACTTCTGAGCACGGCGATCGCTAGAGTTCGCACTGGTACCAGCTGAGAAGACTACGAGGTAGATGCTATGTCTTTTGCAGACGTTGGAGTTTTCTTTCATTTACTTTTGTTATTATTGTTCTATTGTTCAGACAGTTGTATTGAGGATTTGGCCTCGTATTTTGACATTCAGTAGTGCTCATGTACTCGTTGATACTAGATCTTTGGGATAGTTGTAGTAGTATTATCGTCGTTTTCTCAGATATTTCATGATATTTCCACTGTTGAGTTTAATTAAGTTCTGCTTTATTGAGTTCATTGTTATTGTGAAACTGTTGGCTTGCCTAGCAAGTAGTGTTAGGTGTCGTCGCGACTCCGGTAGGAGTTAGGCCATGACACCTCTCCTCTGCTGAAATGAACGCCAAACTATCCATACTCTTGGCCTTTCTGCTCAAGGCATCCGCGACCACATTCGCCTTACCCGGATGATAAAGGATGCTAATATCATAATCCTTCAGTAACGCAAGCCACATGCCGTGCCTCAAATTAAGATCCATCTACTTAAACAGATGCTGCAAATTGCGGTTAACAGTGTAAACCTCACATGACATTCCATAAAAATAATGCTTCTATATTGAGAGCATAAACTATCGCCGCCAACTCCAAATCGTGCACAAGGTAATTCTTCTCGTGGGGCTTCAATTGACGTGAAACATATGCAATAACTCGCCTCTCGAAGTGTTGGAACACGTAAAATAACATCAAAACCAAAATTGCACCTCAAAACTAAATAACAACTTTTAAACTTTAAACTTTTTCCAACTAACTCCAAACGCGACGAATTATACTTAGACAACTTAGAATGGCGTCAAATTTTACGCATAAGTCACAATTCACTATACGAATCTATTCCAAGGCTCGATATCCCAAACGGATATCGATAATACCAAAGTCTACTTCAAATCAAACTTAGAAAACTCTAAAAGCTTCAAGATGCCAACTTCCAACAATAAGCGCCGAGACGCTCTCGGTCCACCCGAAACTCGATCCAAACATACGTCCAAGTCCAAAATCATCATACGAACTATTGGAACCTTTAAAAAAATCTCGTTTCCGGGATCGCTTAACCAAAGTGAATAACACAGAAATTAACAATAGAACAAACTAGTTTACAATAAAACATTGGTAAATATTGTAGAATCTGACATTATCTTTCAGCTTCTTACTCATGGCATATAGCAATGCCTTGTTGCTCAACCTCACCGAAGGGTTTCTAGATAAATGGTTTACTCTTGGTTTTTCCTCGAGGTTTTTGGGAATATGGGCCAGTTCTTGCTCAATAAATGGTTTACTTTTGGTTTCTAGAATTATATAAAAGGTTCATATTATTACCTCACCGTTACCAATTATTTTTTAAAAGATCCAGATACTTTTGTGGATTTGGCACCAGTTTTTTCCCAATAAACGAGAAAGCTTCATATGCGCATGCCTGTAATAAATATACAAATAAAAAAATACAGTAACATAAATCACCTACCTTATTGTTGATAATAATCTGCATATTGGTTCTTAATAAGTACTTACAAGGAAGGCCTAGGGGTAGCCATAAAGAGCATATTGTGGTGCTTTGTCGGTCTTTTTTTTTTTTTTTTTCAAATTAGGAGGATCTAAAATGTTTTCACACTTTCCCTCCAGCGTGACTCGAACCAACACTTGTTTTTATCGGTCTTAGAATATGCATTAAATAGTTTCTCTATATCCACCTTGTGCTTGAGATAACCAAAGGTTAGATCGAAACATTCCTTTGCCTCATGGATATTTATAAAACAATAGCAAATTAAAACTATAGTGACCCACTTCTTCAAAATAAAATTCAACATATTGCGCACCATCAAGATGTATATGTATAAATAAAACGCACCAATAACGCCTTAAATTTCTCTTCCTTGGTGAATTTACTCATTTCCATCAAACTCATCAGCCTATCAGGGTCACTCTTTCTCTTTTACCCTATATTTCTTTCCTTCTTTTCTACCTTGTATTTTTTTCCAAAATTTCTCACCTCTTTTTGGATCTTTAACAGCTTTTTCTAGAAAATTCTCTGCAATTCATCTTTTGTTACCAATGCAAACTCCCTCAACCCAAAACAACAGGGTAATCCCTCCATTATAAATCACATCTCACGCTTATTATTGTAATTCATAACTTGACGAAGAAGAAGAAGAAGAGAATGAACCATTTGTCCATCGAATACATTTCAAGAAATGCACAAAACAACTGTTTTCAAACTATGTTACAAGGTCCGATCTTGCGGTTGAAAGAATCACAAAACTTATTCCGCCATATGATGAATCCATAACTTCGGACGTTTATGGGTATCTCACATTGTAGGACTGAAATTATCCTCATCATCGTCTTCTTCTTTTTCCTCACCATCAGAATACTTTTTCCCTTCTTCTTCATCTTCAGAAGTTTCTTTTTTATCACTATCACCATCATTTTCCCCTTCTTCTTCATCCTCTGCAATTTCATCTTCCTCATCAACAACATCATTTCTTCTTCTACTGGTGTACTAATAATATTTTTTGTTTATAACTAAACACTTAGTCAGCCAACACACTAAAATCGTTTACTTCTTCCTTATTACTACATTTCCTCCTTTCCTGTTTTTGTTTTTCCTCGCTGGAAATTCGTTCCCAGTTACAACTACTTTCTTTTTTGTGTTAAGTGGAGTAATAAGAGTTCAAAGTTATGTGATGCACTTCTATCTTTTATCTATTTAAAAAATAATGATAAGTTTTGTATTTAAAATTAATGATAAATTTTTATATTTGAAAAATAATATAACTTGAGTTTTTTTATATTTCTATTAATTAAATGATTAATAATCGTACAAATATCTATAGATTCTTTCAAACCACAAGCTTCACAATTCTTTCTTTTTTTCTTAAAATTCTCAATCAATAATTTTCTTTGGATTAATTCATTTTATGGACTTTAAAAGATCTAAATAACAATCTTAAACATAACCTCTGAGCATGCAATATAATTAGTTACATATCTATATCTATATTTATATTAAAAGCACGAAATCCGTAATATATCGTTTGCCTTTTTATCCTTTAAAAACAAATGTCATATTATAAAATTATGATTTTTTTCAAAATTTAAGACTTTGAGATTAACTAAAATTTATTTATTAGATTGTTTCTTATTTGATTATATATGAAATACTAATATTTAAGACTTTAATATCGATTAAAATTTTACTTTATTCAAATTCTTTCTTTATTTAAATTATGTAACATAACTATAAATATTTTCATGTTACTTTTACGAAATTTAGGACCTTGAAAATAGTTAGCATAAAGCCTATATACAAAATTTCAAATAAGACCACCATCAAAATAAATTATAGTATTATTTTACCCGAAAAACGAATAGAGTTAAATTTGTACGTAGTTCTAAGGATATGTGGTATAGCTTAATACAAACCGTAAGGATACATAGAAATATCAAATATGGATTGCAAAGAGTACAAAGTTAACACGGTTGTAAAGAAGATGACTGAACGGGTTGAATCAATTTATGAAGCTTAGAAGAACAATTCCTCTCTATATGAGAACATGGTGCTTGAATTGCAATGTAAAACAAACTCCCCTTTACAGAAATAATAATCGTCCCCTTTATAGTAGAGGGACCTTACTTTAGATATAATTAAAAATACATAGTGGGAGACCCCATGATAAATTAGTTTTTTCATAATTCCTGCCAGGATTCTCTCCTCTAGTGGGATTGCAACGGCTCTTGTCTGTAAGCTCGATATTGATTCAAGTTTTCGGTCTCGACTCGAGCTCTCGATCTTGACTTGAGCTCGATTCTGACTCGGATCCTTGCATTGGTTCGGGGTCAGGGTTGGTCGATCTCTGAATCATAAGCTCGATAACTTTACTTTGCATCATAGTTCGATTTGGATTCAAGCTTGATAATGATATCGAGCTCGACATTGATCGGTCCCTCGGGCTCGAAGGTTGTTTGTACCATCTTCGGAACCCATTTTGAAGTCTAACTCCAATCTATTACGTTTTGACCTCGACCGATCGTACGAATGCCGAAATCTATTTCGACCGTATACAGATAGTCCCCTCGTTTCTCGGGAAGGATGTGGTAAGAAACGATATAATTTTTCAACGGCTCGATCGGATTATAAGCTGACGTTTACATTGGGTTCGACCATGACGTACGTGATAGTTGTCCCGTCAATTTAGTCTTTCAAGGCATTTAATACTTGTCAGACGGTGGTCGGCCACCGCTGATACTGAACTGCCATTGCTTTAATCTATAAATTGCCCTTCCTTTTATCATTTACCACTTTTACATCTTCAATCTTCCAAATTCCCTAAGTTCTTTTTCGTTCTCTCTGAGTTTATTTGCAAATCTGTGATTCTTCTTTGCAAAATTCTTCTTCTAAAAGAACAAATCTTTGTTACCTTTTTTGAATCCAAAATGGTGAAGACATTAAAAATCGTCCCCCAAAAAGACAAAGCTTCTTCTTTCCAATCCGTCGCCAACAAAACACCGGTGGATCCACGGCCTGAGGAGTGTATTCCGGCGACGTGTGTTCTTACCTCCTATTTCAAACTAGATAAAGGTTCGCCGGTCCCTGGCTGATGTGAGCCCGTATCGAGATATATTTGTTCGATAACCCAGGAGCACATCGAGCGGATAAAAAAAGATTGTAACTGGGAGAACAAAGAAGTGGTAGTGCCGTCTCCCGAAGAGGATATTACTACTCACGTGAGAGGGTTTTAAGCGTGTATACTTACCCTTTTCACGTTAGGTCTCCTTGACCCCATTATCATAGATTTTTGTCGCAAATACCTTATAACCCTAGGCCAGATACATTCTTCCTTTTGGCGGATCGTTATTTTGATCCGATATTTTGTGAGTAAAATCGAGGGGGATGCATTTCACCCTCGATCACCTTGTCTGATTATACCGTCCTCGCCTTTTTCAAGGAGGGTTAATAAAACTCCAACGTCGAGCTACCAAGGCTTTGTTCTCGAGTATAGACGAGGATAAGGATCGAGTCTGGATGGGAAGATTCGTTCGAGTAAGGACTTCAGACCTGATTCCGATCGAAAAGATACCTTTTCTCGAGGAGTGGAACATGTAGCGTAAGTGTAATTCTGCTATTATANGTTTTGACCTCGACCGATCGTACGAATGCCGAAATCTATTTCGACCGTATACAGATAGTCCCCTCGTTTCTCGGGAAGGATGTGGTAAGAAACGATATAATTTTTCAACGGCTCGATCGGATTATAAGCTGACGTTTACATTGGGTTCGACCATGACGTACGTGATAGTTGTCCCGTCAATTTAGTCTTTCAAGGCATTTAATACTTGT